>JANHFP010009358.1:1446-11474 GCA_032468135.1 Calamaria suluensis
AAACCTACACCTCTTCAGACAAATGGTTATCCAACATCTTCTTAAAAACTTCCAGTGTTGGAGCATTCACAACCTCTAGAGGCAAGTATTTCTACTGATTAATTGTTCTAACTGTCAGGAAATTTCTCTTTAATTCTAAGTTGCGTCTCTCCTTAGTTCAGTTGTTTCTCTCCTTGATTAGTTTCCACCCATTGCTTCTTGTCCTGCCCTCAGGTGCTTAGGAGAATAGCCTGACTCCCTCTTGTTTGTGGCTGCCCCTGAGATATTGAAACACTGCTATCATGTCTCCCGTAGTCCTTCTTTTCATTAAACTAGACAATATGAAATATAACTACATAGAAAATAAGTGGGTAATCATATATTGAAATACCTAGTTGCCTTCTTTCAGGAAGAGCAGCCTACTGACAGAAAATAAACATTCTTGGTTTTGAATTGTTATCAGTTGTGTTGTGCTTGGAGGGTTATTGCATGGTTTTTTTCCTCTTACTTTGAACATGTTGTATTGGGTGTTTTTTCTCTTTTTAGTATGAACTACATATTGTATTTTGACTTGTTGTAAGCCATTGGGAGTCCAAATGTTTCACCATATAATTGTAATAAAATAATCAGAAATAAAAATAATAATTTTCCTCATCTTGCCAGTCAGTTTGCAGAAGATAAGTGCCTGTTTTGACCCTGACCCTTCTATAGGCGGCCCCTGACCTCTTTTTATAAGCATCAGGTAGTCGAGGTAGCAATGGCCTCATGGTCTGAGTTCCTCTCCTGTTATGGATAGTTCAGTCAGAATTGTTTAAAAATAGGCTAGATAAGAGGAGTCTGACCTGATACAGCAAGTTATTATTTTTCTGAATTTCCAGAACTCAGGTCCTGATGCAGAATTAATATGTTAAAAATATACCATGTCCTACTTTCTATCAACAACTCAGTCATTTTAAATTTCACTTTTTACAGGTAATTGAATGTTATAAAATATAAATTTGTTTTGAATGCAGTTTTATATATCTGTGGCAGAAAATATAAGTTGTTTCCTCAAACCCTCATCATAAATCATCATTTGGACAGTTAATTTGCTGCTGAATGAAATGTTAAAAGCAACACTATACTTTCATACAGTGGGTATGAAACAAATAGAGACTCAAGACCTCTGATGCCTGTATAAATTGAGATGTAGTTTATTTAAATAAGTTTGTAAAATTAAACTAACACATTTGACTAAAGTAGGAAAGATTGCCTTGACCTGGCTGTTTATGTGCTTGCTAATCACATTATGCATATGATTGGTGGGTAGAAAATACTGTATTCCTTTATGCTGTGACTGCATCTAGTGCATAGCTGCAAGGTTGAGACAGTAATTGGGTGATCTAAGGGATGACATTAAGAAGTAGGGCTGCTTGTCTAAAAATTGTATCAATGTTATAACAATAACTATTGCAATTAGGTTTATATATTCCCCCTTAGTGCTTTCCAGGGCTCGCTGGGCAGTTTACAATGTCAGCATATGACCCCCAACAATCCCGCTCCTCATTTACTGACCTCGGAAGGACAGAAGACATGAGCTAGTCAGGATCGAATTGCTCGCAGTCATCAGAATAAGCCTGCATTACTGCATTCTAAGCACTGCGTCACAAGGGGTCTCAGTATCAAAAGTTTAACATCAAATTACTAATATTGTAAAATTATTCTACGAATGTATCTGTGCTCTGCTAAACTCTGAGAGGGACGCTGTGGCTCAGCAGATAAGACAGCTGAGCTTGTCAATCAGAAGGTCGGCAGTTCAGCAGTTTGAATTCCTAAGTGCTGTGTAATGGGGTGAGCTCCCATTACTTGTCCCAGCTTCTGCCAACCTAGCAGTTTTGAAAGCACATAAAAGATGCAAGTAGAAAAAATAGGGACCACCTTTGGTGGGAAGGTAACAGCATTCCATGTGCCTTTGGCACTTAGTCATGCTGGCTACATGACCATGGAGACATCTTCGGACAATGCTGGCTCTTTGCTTTGAAACGGAGATGAGCACCGCCCCCTAGAGGTGGAAACAACTAGCAAATATATGCAAGGGAAACCTTTACCTTTTACTAAACTCTGTGTGGCTTAGAATTTTAGCTCAGTATGTTAGGATACTTCTGGGTGGTTTTCTTTATCCTCAGTTACAATATACAGTAGCAATGTTTATCTGACACTTCAAAGTACAAGAATCCTCCATGCAGTAAAAATGTACTGAATATTATCCATTTTTAACTGTAGCATATTTAGCTAAGAAATTCTGATCTGCCTTGAGAGAATAAAAAATGTTTGTACATATTGTCTGTGAGCTCTCATACAAAATAGAGATATTTGAAAAGAAGCAAAGCATTACAAATGCATTGTTTTAGTTGTAACCAGGTGTTTCAAAACCCATGTTTTATTTAACATTTCTACCAAAGGCAAAGACTCTGTGTACATATTATCCTGTATTCTTAAGAGAATGTTTATTTAACATGCAAATATATTTACTTATGCGTCCTTATCTGCCTCAATACTATAAAAATGTTTTTTTTCCACAAGAGATTGTTGATTAATTACCTACATGTAACCTTTGATTAATTAGCTGATATCCTAAGATAATATCCTTGCACTTTCAGGTGAATTAGTATAAAGAGCCCCAAGAAATTAATTACCATATATCAAAATCAAGCATGACAAGAGTGTGTGCAGATAGAAGTGGAGCTTGAAGAGGGAATAAGACATTATCAGTGCTCTCTTGAACAAACACTGATACAAGGAGCCTGCAGCTGAGACTTCATTTTATCCTAGCACTTTAAAGCTATTTTGTGGCCTTCAATTTGACCTTGATGAATTTAGTAAGCTGACAATTAAAAGTCTGAAAATATTTTTTCCAATTATATTATCCTATCACTTAGTCAAGTCTTTGCCAAAATATTCAAAATTTCATTCAATGTTGTCATTGGAGTGAAGAATTCTACAGGACCTTTATCAGCAATGTAATTTAGTTTACCTTTGACTTAACATTTATGAACACATGTACATATATTACTATAATTCTAGCTGCAATTCTTTTTAAATTTGCTAAAAATGTTGAGAATCCATGGCAGACGTATTATACAACACAACCAGCCTAGCCAAATACTCTGAGATCAAAATACCCTGAATCATGGACCTTATCTCACTACTTACTTTCAGTCTGATGGACAAATATACCAATAAGTCAGAGGACTACCATCCCACACATATAATCACAGTATGGATCCAGTAAGTAGATGACACTTTTAATATAAAAAAGAACAGCTAAAGAAGACACAAAACAATCAACATCTTCAACAGAATAAAATTCACAAGGGAAAGGTACACACTACTCTTCCTAAATAACATAATCAGCAGAAGAAACAATGGCAAATTAGAAATGCAAGTCAATTGGAAAACAACTGACACTAATCAAGTACTCGATGACCAAAGTGGCAACTCAACCTCTCACAAAAAGAACTTTGAAAGACCATTATTCAGATGAGCACAAATGCAGGGTCCTTGGTGCTTAGTGACTAGCCCTGGTGATGTTACCTAGTTTGGGTAATGACACATCTGCAAGAAAACAACCAAGCTAAGAGAGCACCAAGGAGCCCTCAGTTCAACCCTGAGCTATACATATTCTCCTTTATGACTACAAATGCATTGCAGCAAACCAGGAAACCCCCCCCCCAAAAGGAAAAAAGACACATCTCCAAACATCTTACATGCACAACTTTATCAAAACATGTTTGACCACTCAACCTACTAAAGCACAAGTGAAACAAGTTATGAAAAGGATAGCATTGCCATACATCAAAAACATTTCAAAAACAATTCACAGAGTATTATAATCACATGGCATCACCATAGCATACAAGCCCTCCAAAATTTTAAGTAAACGCAAGAATCAGTAGCCCAAGAGAAAAAAGAAACCAGCAGTCATTTAGAACATGGGTCTCCAACCTTGGCCACTTTAATTAGCTTTGCTGATTGAGGAACTCTGGGAGTTGAAGTCTACAAGTCTTAAAGTGGCCAAGGTTGGAGATCCCTGATTTAGAAAGTACAGTGTAAGGATTGTAACAGCTACTATGTAGGATAGACTCAGAAGGCGAGCAGAGCACATCCATAAACATTAACTAGCAATCAGAAGACTTGATGAAAAACCCCTAATCTCAGAGGACATGGTTCCAACTGAGAAACTGTGAGCATCCTAGTTAAATCCAAAAGTGCTAGCAAATTCCTGGAAGTATGGTATTCAGAAAAAAATAACCATCAATATATGCATAGACATAAACCACACTTCTTCTCCAGGAGCCTACATCCACAAGCAGAATACATTATCTCAGTCAAGGAACTACCAAGGAGAAAACCATATCCTTGAAAAATATACAGAGCAAGCTAAAGTAGGGACCAAACTCTATACTCATTAGCATTGATGATGTTATCTAGTCAGGTAATGAAATGTCTGCAAGCAAATAACTATCCTCAGAGAACACCAGAAACTGCACAGTTCAAACTTGAGCTACACATATTCTCTTATTTACAACTGAAATGCAGGAGTGGAAAAAAAAGTCTTCACTGGAGATCAAAACTTCCCATTTAAGTAGTATATCTATATACTGTATATACTGTGCTATGTGTATGTGTGTGTGTGTGGGTAAACTTAAAATGAGAAATAGTAGGCTGGGGAAGTATTAAAAGAGTGCAGGTGTCTTGACAGATTATAAACCATATATGTGCAAAAACTGCAACACAGTTAATAAAGAAGACCCTAATTTTAAAAAATGTTATTTTAATACTTCCAGATCATATTTCATTTTGCATTTGCAGTGCAATTTCAGGAAGGCATTGAAAGAAAAACTGAAATGCATCCATGGTTGAAATTGATTGCTATTTTAATCAAAACAGAAGATTAAGGGGAAATTTGTTAGGGGTCCTCAAACATCTGAAAGCTATATAGAGTATGGATTAATCTTTGGAAAAAAAAACATGGGGCTATTCTTCTTCACCACAAATATTTAAGTGAATATTTAAGGCAAGTGAATTTTCTGTCAATGATGTTGTAGCTTTATCCTGCATTAAGCAATGGGGTAGACTGAATGACCTATAAGATAAGATGTCCCCCACTTCTTAGATTCTAATCCAGAGAGCTATGCTCCCTAGCAAGGATTATTCTTGTAGGAGGGAAAAATAAATGACTCCAAGTAGCTTGCTTCTTATCTCAGGCCCCTGGGTATAAAGCAAGAAAATTTCCTTTTAGGTTTTCTGACCAAAAGCATTCTCTTTTGTAAAAACAAATTGTGGCTAGAGGCAGAGATATATAATTGGGTGTCATCAACATAGGGATGATACTGAATACCATACTGATTGATGACCTCCCCTAGCAGTTTCATATAGGTCAGGGCTGTCAAAAGTCAGGCCATATGTGTCATGCACTGGCCACACCCATGCCTAGTTTGGTGAAGGAGAAGGTCTCAATACATTATATTGCAACAGCAGTGAGGATGGGAATTTGACACTCCTGATAAAGGTGTTAAAAAGAAGCAGTGAAAGGGATGAGCTCTGGTGCAACCCACATTGCAAGGGACTAAGGCTTGACTTCTTCTTTCCTACCAACAATGAGGTCTAATCAGTATTACTGCTTAAAACATGTTTGTTGGTTTGTGCTCACAGCTTGGAATGACCAGTTCAAAGCAATCCCTGAACAACAAAAAAGCAGGAACGTAGAAAACAAACAGTCTTTATTGCAAAAAAAACCAAAACCAATTGCCTTCTCTTTTTTCCAAAGTTGACTTATTTCCCGAAAGCAAGGTACCTAATTGCCAAGACAAACTCTGGCTGCAGTCCAAAAGTAATTACGGAGCTTATCACAAGCAAACTTGGCTGAGGAACTTCTTACCTAAAGAGAAGAGAGCACAAAGATGCTGGACTTGGTAAATTTAAATCTTTTATCCCAGCAACTGCTGATCACAACTGGCTGGCTTTTAAAGGGTTCCACTCAGCTGCGTTCCTTCCCTTACTTGCTCCTGAGTAGACTTTTCTCCAGAGCCCATTTATCCCTGAGTCTTAGGTCAGGTGGGGGCACTGCTTCCAGTTCCTCCTCTGAACTGTCCTGAACTGACTCTGCCCCAGCTCATTGGATTCTGCCCGGGCCTGCTCTTCCTCAGCTCCAACCTCCCCCTTACTGCTCTCTGCCAGCTGTTCCTCCTCAACCTCTGAGTTGGATGCTGGCACAGGCATGACAGAGGGTTGCAGGAGGCAGTTGCAGGCAAAAACGGAGCTTGGGAGCCTGTTTTCGCTGCAGGATACTCAGGCCACTACAGGCGCCCCCAACATGAGTGATGTCGAGCTAGCCATTCCCACCCCAGCCCCTGATGTCAAACACAACCCTGATGCAGCCCTCAATGAAATTGAGTTTGACACCCCTGATGTAGGAGCACATGGCTCTGCTTTGCTCAGAGAAGGAGCTTCTGCCCATACTGAGAAGGATGTTTCTCAGAATGGTTTCATTTCAGAACTTCATGACTTATTCTGTATCCCCAGAATAATGAACCTCGTTCCACTACTGTATCATATTATAAGCTGCTATAGGGAAAATACAAAGTGAAAATTAAAATTGTACCATCTCTTCAAACCTTCTATAGGAGCTACTGATGCCCATAGCTCTTCTGGTGAAATAATAAACTGAAGTGCTGTATAATTCTGCAATAAAATTGGGAGGTTGTCCTATGCTGAAACATTTAAACTACCACATGAAAAGCTTTATTGGTTTGCAAGTGAATTTAAGACTGATGGTGTTTGAAATGCAGATGGCACATTCACCTGCCTCATTAAAACCTATTAAAATGACAGGGCTTAATATAGATTTTAGTCACTGTAAAGCCATATACTGCTAATTTGTAATGATCATATCAACTAACAAACACATAATCAAGAAGCTCTTAAAATGTATTAAAATTCAGATCACCCTATTAACAACCTTGCTTCATTAACATATTAATAGACAATGTGCTTTTCATAATTAGATTGTATTTTCTTTGCATCATTAAAGGTAATTCCTGTAGGCTTTAGAGGAAAGTTCACATATTTTCCACAGAGAAATACTGTATTTTCATGTTGTTGTTCACTCATTGTCATCCTTAGGTTTCTGTCTTCTCTACTATCCTTGTCCATCCACTGAACAATAGTCAAGACGAAGATGGATGAATCAATGAATCACTGATCAGAAAGGAAGAAATTATGACATGATCCAACTAGTTACTAGATTCCTACATTATTTATCAGCTGTAATCTGATACCTGAACTTTGGTAGAGATCCTTTCAAATCCATAATAGCTAAATTTATCACTTATTTATCAGTGCAATATATTCAATGTGTCATGTAGGATAACTTCAACGACCAGTAGTTATTTTAGATCTTTGAGTGAGATTTACTGTATTTCCCAGAGAAGAGAATTCCAAACAAATAAATCTAGCACAAAAGAGACATTCATGTTGTTTACCAGATTTTACTAAAGGACAAATAATCAAGGCTTCAGTAAACAACCTCTAAGTTCACATTGATGTTCAAATACACTCATATAGTTCAGGGAACTCTTCAAATAAACTGAGATAAATAGACTCAGAAATAAAGTTATAGAGATATGTATTTATCTTATTTATTTATTTATTAAATTTATATACCACCTGTCTCCAAGGACTCGGGGCGGTTTACAGCCAGACTAAAACCAGATCCTAATAATAGATCCTAATAATGTAGATCCTAATAATGTTACCACAGAACATTACACTGTGATTAAAATGCCCAGGCACATAGAAAGCGCTACTTTAGTTCAGGATTGTGAACTTCCAGAGTATATGAGGCAGGGGCTTTAAATCAAACAAACTGATAAACTTTTTCAATCCTTCTGTAGTTTGAGTCCTGCCATACAAAAACATGCTCAAATACTGGATATCACAGAGTGCAGTTCTGCAGGCTACTTCTGCTGACTGCCAACAATTTGGCAGTTCAAATCTCACCAGGTTTAAGGTTGACTCAGTATTCCATCCTTCTGAGGTGGGTAAATAAGGACCCAGGTTGTTGGGAGCAATATACTGACTCTGTAAACCACTTAGAGAGAACTGTAAAGCACTGTAAAGTGGTATATAAGTCTAAGTGTGATTGCTATTGCTATATGTTTTAAAGCAGAAAATAATGAAACCCAACCAAAGATATAGTTTGGAGTTTGTAGGCCCATGCCAGTAAAATGTCACAAAAATTAATATGTAAATGAAGCACAAGTTAATACGAAAGTGTGTGTCTTCTTTTTTGAGACCAGGAGATATGCTGGTCCTATCCTAGACATACCCTTTCTACACCATCTGTGGCCAGAGACAATAGAAGCCTATAATGCTCCACCACATCATCAGCTACAAGTACCCTGAACCCAGTCTGCTTGCTGCCTCAGTGTCATGCCTCAGCCTCAGTTAGATTCAGACACAGAGGAGTTAAATAACTTGGCAGGGAACGGCATGGACCAATTAGCTGAGAATGTCACGGACCAATTAGCCTCTGAAGCTGGGCAGGTTCCAACAGTCTCAGGGCAGCTGGGGGAGGAGGCTGGGAGTGAGAGGTCAGAAGAAGAAGAAGAAACAGCACTCCTAGTGGATGCTAGGAAGACACGCAGGGACAAGAGGCGTAAGGAAAGATGCCTCATGAGTAAGCGTTAGTTATGTGAAGGCCTTATAAGGCAGGGGATGGGATGGGTTTTTTGCTGGGGTCAACTTGTTTCCGTTTCGGATTTCTACTTGTGTTTGGTTCATGTTAGCTTCTGTTCTGATAAAACTTGGTATGTACTAATTAAGGTCTGGATTGCAGCCAAAGTTCCTGCTGGCAAACAATTTAAGTTTGCTGTTTTTCAAGAAGTGACGAGAACTTCTGATAACAGACATTTTGCTTTTGGACGTTTGTTTGGGGGGGCTTTTCTGTTAATCAGTTTGGGCAGGATCATCACACTCCTTGTCTGTGTTCCCACACACATTTCAAGGCCCATGGTGGTTTATGACTCCCAGGTAAGTGTCAAACACTTCAATGGTAGTCCTCAACTTATGAGTGTAATGGAGCCTGCCCTTCGCGACTGTAAGTCAGTGGAGGTTGCAAAGTGAGTCACCCACATGGACAACCCAATCTTAAATCCTTTTTTGCTGTGTTTGTTAAGTAAACTGATGGTTCACTATGGGTCCTGTTTTGCTGAAAATCAGAAGTAAATGCCGATTTGGGGCAAGAACATCAAAAACATGGTTACATAACCATGGGATTTACAAATGGACATAAATGTGGACCAGTTGCAAAATGCCCAAAAAGTGACCAAGGGGAGGGAAGCAACCATTGGAACTTCAAAAGCAGGACACAGGTACCCCAGGAAGTTCTGTTGAAACTTCGTATGGTCACTAGGTGACCAATCATAATTACGAACTGCTTTAAGTCCTCTTGCATGAGAAAGGCTCACTGCATAAAGATTAAGAGATAATTGAGATCCTTGTACAATATTACAGTCCTAAAAAACAAATGCACCTGTCATGCCTCTGTCAGCGTATGACTCGGAGGTCAAGGAGGAACAGCTAGCAGAGAGCAGTGATGGGGAGGCTGGAGCTGAGGAAGAGCAGGCCTAGGCAGAATCCAGTGAGCTGGGGCGGAGCCAGAGAGGGAGAGCTCAGAGGAGGAACTGGGAGCAGCACTCCCACCTGATCCAAGACAGAGACGCAGGGATAAACGGGCTTTAGAAAAAGATCTACTCAGGAGGAAGTGAGGGAGGGGACGCAGCTGAGCGGAAATCTTTAAAGCTAGCCAGTTTGCGATTAGCAGTGCTGGAATCAAAGGTTGCATTTACAAATATAGTGTCTCGGTGACCTTGTCGTCTTGGGTAAGAGTTCCTCAGCCAATTTTTGCTTGTGTTATCTCAGAATTACCTGTGGACTGCAGCCAGAGTTTGTCTTGGCAATTATCTACTTTGCTTTTGGAAATAAACCAACTTCGAAAGAGAAAAGAC
>JANHFP010009363.1:27298-43436 GCA_032468135.1 Calamaria suluensis
TCTATTCTACTCTACTCTACTCTACTCTACTCTACTCTACTCTACTCTATTCTATTCTATTCTATTCTATTCTATTCTATTTTATTTACATATGTAAATCTGGTAGGTTTTTCTTTTCTTTCTTTCCTCTTTAGCCTTCAAACCAACCTTGACAAATCCTTGCAGTTTTGTGACAAGATTTTTGAGGTGGTTTATCATTCTCTAGTTCCTACAGGTGAAAGAGTGAGGCTGGCTTGAGGTCACCCAGCTGGCTTCATGCCTAAAGCAGGGCTAAACTTCATAGCCTCCTGGTTTTTAGCCTGCTGTTTTAACCATCAGACCAAACTGGCTCTTTGAATACCCTTTTACCCTTTTCTGATAATGTTTACGTTGAGTCAGTCCGTAACAATGATAAAGAAATGGATCTGCTTCTCCTTCTTCATTTAAGTAAAATGTGCTACCTTAGTGGCTAAAATTGTGGAAACCATTTGGAAAAAGTGTATTTTCTAAAACTAGTTAATAACACCACTTTTTTTAGTAGTACCATAAAATTATATATCAATAGAAGGATAATTTAATCAATAATGTAATGCAATAACTTTTATGAAGGGTTTGCTATTAGAATAGCAGTTACAGTATAAGGGAGAAAAGTGAAACATGTAGAAAAAACAAGATATACAAAAATTATCACCATAGAAAAAACAAGATATACAAAAATTGTCACCATGTCAGTTAATAGTTGGGTAATCTTTAGCATGAATTACAGCTTTACAACATCTTCCCATGGAGTGAACCACATCTTTTAGTTTTGCAGCTGTTATAATATGAAACCAAGATTGACTGATTGCTTCTATTAACTGGGTTCTGACTAACTATTTTCTTTAGTTGGTTCCATAGATTTTCAATTGGGTTAAGAAGGTCTGGGCTATTCCCAGGCGATTCCAGCAGTGGAATATGATTAACTTGAAACTCCAATAAAAAGTGGTGTTGTTATCCATCGAACCTCAAAAATACACTTTCTCCAAAAGGTTTCCACAATTGTGGTGACTACTGTATATAATTGCCACTTTAGAACCTCAAAGGGTATAGGCCTTTTCAGATGAATTTGTTTATCAAAAGAAGAATAATTTTCCATGCAGCTATGATATAGGTACACATTACAAAATTCAGGAGAATCATGTTTACAGTATAATCCCTGGAAAGTTAATAGGGCAGTCCTCAATGTATGACCACAACTGAACCCAAAAGTTATGTTGCTAAGCAAGACAGATGCCAAGTTCATTTTGTGACTTTTCTTGACACATTGTTAAGTGAATCGCTGCAGTTGTTAAGTAACAGGGTTTCTCAGTGAATTTGACGTCCCCATTGACTGCTTGTCAGAAGGTTGCAGTAATTGATCACATGACCCCAGGGCACTGCAACCATTATAAATACATGCCAGTTACCCATTGCCTGATTTTTTATCATATGACCATAGGGATGCTGCGAAGATTGTCACTTTTTTCAGGACCAATGTAACTTCAAATGATCACTTAACAAATAATTGTATGTCAATAACTATCTGTAGCTTAATTTTAATAATTAAAAGTTATGGGATTCAAGTGAGTGGAAGATTGGTGATCTCTTAAACATAAACTAAGTAAAATTTACGATCTATCCAAACAGAGTTTATAGTTTTATCAAGTCTTAATTGGTAAATATTTATCATAAATATTTCATATCACATTGCATCAAAGCTGCCCATGATTTTGGGGTCATCAAATGACATACTAGGGAACACACTACCCAAAGCAGCTAAAACCCACACAAGAACACCCTTCTTTCACACTTCAAAAAATCAATGGTTTGCTGGACCAGCTCATAACAGCTTTTAAGATTCAATTGTTAAATCCTATGGAATTTTATGAGCCAATCAAGTTGAGCTATAACTTCTGGTGATTCAGTCAGCTGTTTGGCAGTTTGAGTGGAAGTGGCAATGGAGTCAGCAGAACAAGTTCTTATACCTCCAGCCCTTGTTCAATAGAGGAATCCAGATTAAAAGAATTTAGACAGAATAGACTCCATCTGAACACAACCAGCGAATTATGGCTGATCGCCTCTTTGGGAAATTGATTCCATTGTTGAATTACTCCTAGCTAGGAGTATTTTTGTTTGTTTTTGTTTTTAAACTTTCAGTCAAAATCTTAAATTATTGGCTACGTAGTGGTTTAATCATTCTTCTATCTATTATATATAAAGCTACAACTTGGTGCCATACTTTTGAGTGATTTGGGAAGCTGCATATAAGGCTGTCTAGAGAAATGGATGACTGCTAGGTCTAAGTTGACTAATCCTTCAACCTCAAATGAGATAGCAATTATACTAGATAAATACAGATCCTCCACGAATGTACATAAACTACAGATCTTTTGTGTACATGTGAGTGTACATAGACACACAATAGGCGGTTTTGCAAGGCAAAATTTGCCTCATTTTAATTTAAGCTGAGCTTTTCAAAAGTTTTCTCCATTTAAGTTACCTATTACTTAAATTAATAGGTGACATGCAGATAATGGATAAAAAATAAAGCATTTTAGTGCCTTTCTGCTAGAATTATTAGTGAATTATTAGTGAATTATCTTCACTAGAGAATGGGGGACAAAACACTCTAAAGGCGAACTAAATCTTTTCAAAAAATAACTACAAATATTTTTCAAATCTTTTTTCTTAGGGAAATCTTGTTTCAATAATCTTTCAATGTAGGTGTTAAAATTCAGATATATCTAAAGAAGGAAGTTTATAAGAGACAAGAAACAAGTTTTCTTATTTTTTTGTTATCTGGGAACATGAACTAACAGGATTGCATTCGTTAGTATCTAAGGCAATATCTTACTGAAGGTTTTACTGTAGTTTAGTGTTTGTTTTTTTTTAATGAAATTTCTCTGGAATTGCCTTCTCCTAGGGGTCTGTTTTGATCTCTCAATCTATTACCCAGCCCAGGGCTTTCTTAAAAGAATCCCATCGAACTTGCCAGCAATACTGAACCCTGAAAAATTTACCAACACAGATTCGGTCAGGCAGGCCATTATAAATGAATTGCAGCAGTGCCCTAGCAAACAGGAGGCTTATAGGCGCTTTGTTCCCAAAGAACTGGCAAGCGTTTTAAAATTCATCTTTTGCCAGCCAGGATTTTTACACAGTTGTGATGGCTGTAGTACAAATCTAATTGTCTGTTCTGACGTCAGAAATGGAATCCACGTTACAGACAGAACATTTTTCAGTGTATGTTGTTGGCTCATTTGAAACCTTCAGATAGGCAGGAGCCCCCCTAAACTCTGAATAAATGCTGGCATACTGAATTGTATTCATAATTTTCATATGCAGCAGATTGACTTCATTGAGAACCCTATCAAGAACTGTGAAAGGCAGAGAAGCTCTTCAAGTAATGCCTTTGAATTAGCATGTGCTGAATGTGACACAGCCATTGCTAACCAGCTTTAGAGATTACAGCCATTATCTCAGTTGTAGGCAGCTGCAATTTCTTTCCTAAATAAGGCAGAAATAGAGGATATCAAAATAATTGTTAGTAGTTAAGTTAAGGAGAAGGATGAAGTGAAGTGGTAATGCTTGGGAAATTGCAAGGTGTATTCAGAAAACGCACAAAGACCAATGAATCTCTAGAAAAAGCAGATGTTTTAATTGTTCAACATGTTCACCCAATAGCGCTTTCAGTCAGGGTCAGAGTAACTGGGCCACAAGTCTACGAACACTGCAGCATCAGTTATAATTTCTGGTAACAACCAAGATCTATAAAATAAGTATTGCAGAAATTATCTCTCCCCGCCCTCCATTCTAAAGCATACCCTGAAGTTGGGACTTCCTTTACTTTTATACTAAGAATTAAGAAAGATGCAAAGAGATGCTTTCTGAGCCTGGTTGTTTTAATGCAGACATTTCATTACCCAGCCAGGTAATATCTTCAGTGCTAGAAGGGGATGGGGATTGTTCTCTGTTTATATACAAGTGGCTTGCCCAATCAGTGTTGGTGGGAGTGTTCTTGCTGGTTCCTTGATTAGGCTGGGTTGTTGTTTTTTTTTTTTTACTGAGTTGGTAGTTGGCTGGTTTGTCAGAGTACCGACCTTCCTGGAATTCTGGAGTGTTTTTGGACTCAGCTTGGTCTAGGATGCTCATTGTCTCCCAGGTGAAACTACAGTGAAGGTCTGTTCATTGTTGGGCAATTAAGGAGTTTTCATCATGTCTTCTTACTGCTAGTTGGTGATCAAGGATACACTTTGCCTGCTCTTTGCTTGAAGACAAAGAGTTTTGTGCTCTAGAGTGGAATACTGTTTTATGGATTCTTGATATGCATATTTTATATAAAATATACTAAACAATAGCATGCCCTTCAACTTGAGCACAACTGCATGCAGTTTTCATAGAAAAGAAGTTTAACATTGCCTTTTTCTGCGATGATTATGAAGATGATTATTCTTTTCCAAAATAATCCTCAGCCTTGGAATTTTCTGGTAGATCTCTCATCAAATACTGAGCAGAGTTAAACTTGCTTAGCTTCTCAGCCTAGGAAAAATGGCCAAATGCTGTTACTTGCTGAACAATTTATATATTTATTAAGAAATCCCATAACAGTTTATCTCTTCCATTCTTGCCTCAGCTATTGTGTAAGGCTTCCTCAGGCAGCCATTTTGCTTTCTTGCATTTCTTTTTCTTTACAATATAATAAATAATGCAATATAATTTACCAATTCAAATTTGGATTGCAAAATGCATGCAAATATTCAGTAGGATTTTAAAAATCCTTTGGAAGTACTTACTACAGCTTACTTCTAGCTATTTTGAGTTGTTGGGAAGTACAGTAATTGCAATTGGCAATTTAGCAAAGATAATTTGGATGATTTAATGAGTTCATTAAGTTGTTTCTTTGGCCTTGGTGAAAACTTAATGGAGGTAACTCACATTCCAGTTAGAGATCCCTGAGGGAGGGGGAGATAATTTAGAAAATTGAAAAAGAGTGATTGAGCTTCGCAAAGACAGCTGATGAACAACTCTGCTGTAAATCATCATAAATGATGAAGATAAATGCAAACTACTTTTAATTTTCTTCTGAGAGATAGAAGGTGTCATCTTATCCATTCAAATCAATGTTGGATACTGTTAACTTCAGCAAGATAAGTCATTTAATCACAATGCAATAGACACATTACTCATTGGATTTTTTTTTAAAAAACCTTTTGAGTTGTCTAATAAGCTTCTACTGTTAATTAGTTCTTACTTAAATATACCAGTGGCTTATTTCAGTGGATTTACTAAGGACAGCTAATCTTGAAATTTAATTGCTGTTCCGCTGCCAGTCTCTTGCAAAGTTTTTCTCACTAATCAGCATATTATACCAGGATAGGTAATACTGTTACTCAATGAGTCTGGAGGAAATGCTATTGCTTACATGACCCATTGGGTAGAAAGGGGATGATGGCAGGGGATGAGGGAGGATTGGAGCACCTATCTAGAATCTCAATCTACCTATCTCAATCTAGACTCATCAGTGACTTCAAAAGAGATGAGGAAGTAATTAACTGCACTTACCTTGAGAGCCAACTTTCGTATCACTGGTGTATCAACATCTCACACACTTTTAGTAATGAAAAATAACAAATTATCTAGTAACCAGCCAAAACAAGCTTAAGATGGATGTCTTCAAATGCAACATAGACTGGAACAAGGGTGCTTCTTCTCCTCCCCCTTAGCTGATTGATTGCAAAGCTAGGGACACTGTCTACATCTGCTTATTGTTGAAAATGTTTGTCTGATGCAGTTGTTTCCACTTCATTATGTATTATTACATGCAAATATTGAGGAAAGTGACTTATCATGTTTTGAGAGTCTGACTTTTGAGAAATACAGGTAGTCCTCAATTTACAACTAGTTGTTTAATGAATGTTAAGTTGTAATAACCCTGAAGAAACGACTTATGACTAAGTCCAAAAGTGATCATAAGTTGAGGACTACCTGCATTGCCTCTCTCCTTCCAACCATGAAAAATGTAAGCGCCACAAACTCAAAGCCAATATAATTTGTATCTTGTATTTTTCGGGAATTTTTGTTGTTGTTTTTTACCTCAGCAACTTCAGTACAAATAAAAGGAAGACACTGTAGAATAATTATTACTGTCTAATTCACCTGCAAAACAGATACTGTTTTTATAAAATCTATTTACCCAGAAAACTTCATGTCATTTGTTTATTTTCCCCTTATGGCATGTTTGATATATAAGAAATGCAACTATCCACTGTATTAAAACAAATAGCAGTGAGTTGTAACAATCTTCATTGGATGATATGGAAGCAAATTCTTCTAGATGCAAGTTCAAGTAAAAGTCTTGAGAGATGGTTAAATAATTAATGTAATGAAAATACTTGAGATTTATTTCAGCAGGTTCCATTTCAGTGGAAATACTGCAGCAAAGTAATTGGATTTAATCAGCTACATAGCCACACGCTAAAAAGTTCCAGAATAGTGGATAATGAACCCATTATCCACTCTCAAGAGTAGCAGGCTTGAAGCGGAGTATGGCAAATTTTATTCTTGATAAAAAAAAAACATTGGTGAGGGAGATTAATGCTTCTGGCTTTTAATATTCATGCAATAGGAAGGAGGAGGAAGTGTTTCTTTCAGTAGCATTTATAGAATTTCAGTGATATAATTTAAGAACTCTTCTACCTGACTTAATTTTCCTTGCTGAATGGAAAATTCACTGACCACATGAAATAGCAAGAAGATGCACTTGCATAGGAATGGATCTATTTGTATACCTGGATGCTTACTATTTGCTGCTTTGCACTGGGTTGCATTATAATTCTTGAAAAGGGCTTCCATTTAGTAACCTTTTTAAGGTACTAAATATGACCACCCATATCATTTGAGTAATAAATGAAAACAAACTTGCCAGGCATAAGTTATCTGGAAATCTGCTTTTTCACTCCACATTAGCAGAAAGATGAGAAGAGGGGGCTCAATCTAATAATGTAACCTTAATTACTGTTGCTCCAATATCACTTCATTTGATTACTTGCCTATGTTGTACACGGGGACTATCCTTTAACATTGATCACTATCTGCAATTATTTCATAATACAATTGCAATGTTACTAATTTAGGATAACCGTGTAAGATAATTAAGACTTGTAAGTAGGTAAAAACTGGTCTGGTTCATGTTCCTGTTTCTTGGCACAGTGCAAACTGTTGATACTTACCATAGAAACTATATGTGTTAGTTTCCATGTGGCTGTCAGAAGAAAGAAAACACACTGTGCTCTTTTGAATATCCTCCACTATTTGAGAAATGCTGAGCTGTTGACACCAGACTTATACTTATGTACCAATAAAGGAGAATATTTGTAGTTCAGGGTTGAAATGGTGCTCTCTGAGCTTGGTTGTTTTCTTGCAGATGTTTCATCACTCAAAGTAGGTAACATTAGCAATGCTACCATAACACTGATGATGTTACATAGTTTGGGTAATGAAACATCTGCAAGAAAACAACATAGCTCAGAGAACACCAAAGACCCCTCATTTCAACCCTTTTGGCTGGATCAGTTTATATCATTAGAGCTAACTTTGGAAGTTCATTAGTTACTTTGGAAGGGAAGTAATCCTAACTCTTATTTCTTCCAAGGATTTCCCTTAATAATTGGCCCTTTGGCAGCTGGGAGTTCGAGTGACTGGAAAAAGTGATGAAATATTGCAACAATAAACTTTTTTTTTAAAATGAGGGTAGAAACTAGCTAACTCATAGAAATAAAAATAGTACTTTCTTATACAGTCTGTATGCCTTATCTACCAGCTGAATTTCAAAGTAGCAACCTGCTATATCTTAAGCAAAAGTCACAACAACTGCACTATTTCAGAACTACTGTTAGTGGGAACTCTAGAAAATATTAGAGTGCTATGGGCTAGCAAGAAAATAATTTCTATTTCCAAGCTGGTGGTTGTGCCTACATTTTGATACTTCAACCTGATATATGTAACTTTAGAAACTAACTTTATGTTACTGTACACATACACACAAAGTATAAATATTTCTAAAGCCTTGCCCTCTGCAGGGAAAAAAAAAGATTTACAATTGTTTTCCAGGAACAGAAAGTTTGGAAAGCACACTAACAGGGGCCTTGTCTAATGGAAGGATGTAAAAGCATGTTCTCTGGCCAAAAACCTTGCAGGTTGTTGCCAAATATTTAAATCCAAATAGGATTTCCTTAAACTCGCTTAGAGTCAAGCCAGTATGAACCAGGACAGGAACAGCTTAAAGGTCCAATGTGGGTATGTCTTTTTTCTCCATCCTAGAAAAACAATGAAATAACTTTTAGTGGATTTTTTCCCCTTTTACTTCTCTCCTTCTGCTTTTAAGCTTGAACAATTTACTATTATGTAGGTGTATTCAGATTACAGCCTTGGTCAAGAGTTTTTTTAAAAAAAAATAATTACTGAGCATGTGTATTTTTAAGAAAAATCTGATCCCTGAAGTTCATAATTATCTTCTTAGATTTACTCCATTAATAAATTAGAAAAGGTTAGTTTTCACAATGTTTATGCTTTCTACCACCAAGTCCTTTTTTAATTCTTGTGGATCTCAAGTATATGGTAATATAGATACACAAAGGAGCTACAAATATATTATTACAAACATTATGACATCAGTCAAGCATAAATTGGTACAATGACTTGCTACTGGTAATCTTTGTTAATACTATGAACTATTATATTTGGATTGTTATTTCTACCTAAACTAAGTTATAGGATAGACCAGGGGTCTCCAACCTTGGCAACTTTAAGAACTGTGGACTTCAACTCCTAAAGTTCCTTAGCCAGCTTTGCTGACCAAACATTTTAAAATAAAACAAAAAATTCTGGATGTAAATGATTAAAGAGATAGCAAAATAACTAGATACTCAGAAATAACTAACATGTTTCAATAAACAAACATCATGAAAGAACATCTGGATTTCTTAACATCCTTTCCATTTTCAGCAGAAAATAAAATTATGTAATATCTATCCATGAAGCATGCATGTATATATATTATACATATAAATGTATAATTTACATTTATTAGATAAATTAGATAAATTTATTAGATAGATAAACATTGAATTGACAGATTCTAAATAAACCTTTTAGTTACTGAAATCAACTATAAAGTGATCTAAATTGCAGGTATCGTTTGGAAAAAACAAAACCCTCCCCATATTTTGCTTACTTTTTTCTTAAAATATCTTAAGTAGTTTTCTATCAGCCAGAATCTTTTCATTAGTTTCAATTTTCCACATTTTGCTTTTAGATTTTTAAAGGGGAAAAGACTTCTAAGAATTCCCTATGTCCTCTTCATTGATGAAGCAGGACCCTGCCCATGAGGCAACTCCAGTTTATACCACCAGAAGGAGATGTAGTTTTAATATATTCTTTAATTTTATGCCACTATTTCTGTGTTATCTGTTGTTCGCAAAACATTTCTTAATTAATTTTCAACCAAAAAAAACCCCCTAAATAATATTCTTAATGATCATTCTACTATGAGGTACTGTTGCTCTTTTTGTTGGTTACTTTGAAGATATTTTTTTCCAAAGAAAATTTCTAATAAAAGTAAAAACATAATTATTCCCGTGGAATTTCTGTTTGATTTTTAAATAAATTTTGGTGCCTTTGCTGTTTTGATAAAGCAAGATGAATTAGTTATGTATTTTGAAGGAGTGTTGACTCTTGAAACGTGTTGACTCTATTATAAAAAAAAAACAAGCAACCAATCTCAGTGTTGGTTGTGTAGCTCCTTGAACATCTCTCCCAAGAACTTGGCCACTTCTCACACAATTTATGTTTGAACTTCAGAATTACAAGAAGAAGTAATTAACATTTGGATATTCTGTTAATGCTTCAAAACAAGCTCCTAATCAAATGCCCTCTGACTGGAAGTAGAAAGCATAATTCTGCATAGCTTTTGAAAATGCATCTGGCGCTTTAGATTTTCCTAGCTATATGCTCAGTAAGGACTCTTACGTGCCAGAAGCTAGCCTACTGTACATAATTAAAAGTCAGGTCTTTTTATTCTTACATTGATGTCTTATCCTGGATATCAAATGATCAGCCAAAATTATAATAGCCATGACTATTTAGAAGTGCTGTGACTTCTAAAACAAGGAGAAAGCAGGTGAATTGCCCAAAGTCTCCCCTACTCCACTTCTTACTGGCATTTCCCCCTCAGCAATATCACAATTACCATTTGTTATAAACTTTTATTTTCAGGGGTTAAAAATTTGACTTGTTAGGTTTATATAGGTTTTAGTCTTTCCACTATATAGTGTGAAGGAACAGTTTCAAAAATATACGATAGATAAGAAAAATAAAATTTTGCCCGACTCAAAAATTTTAGGAAGTCATCACATATCACAGCATATACATGTACATGCACATACATTAAACAAACAAACAAACAAACAAACAAACAAACAAATAAAGACTGCCAGAATTATCACCAAGCAATATAGTCATGTGACATTGCACTTTTACAACTGCATCGCTTAGCAACAGCAATCACAGTTCCAATTGTCACCCTAACCCGAATAATACCTATATAGTCCCAAGGAGTCCTTATACCTTCAAAAACTGAGGTTGCTCAGCACTTGAATCAGTTTGATGTAGTGATTAAGGTGTTGACCTAAAAACCAGGAGACTGTCCTGTCTTAAACATGAAAGCTTAATGGGGCTGCCACAAAAAGGAGGGGGTCAAGCTATTTTCCAAAGTACCAGACAAGGAATAATGGATGGAAACTGAACAAAGAGATATTCAACCTTGAAATAAGGAGGCATTTTCTGACAGTGAGGAGTAATCAACCAACGGAACAGCTTGCCTTCAGAAGTTGTAGGAACTTCATCACTGGAAACTTTCAAGAAGAGACTGTAATGCCATCTGTCAGAAATGGTTGTAGAGTCTGCTTGGACAGGGGATTGGAAAAAAATCCCTTCCAACTCTGTTAATCTGTATAAATCTGTATCCCAACCCACCTCACAGAGTTATTCTTGTGGGGGAAATAGGAGGTGGAAGGAGTATTAGGTATGTTTACCACCTTGAATTACTTAAACAGTAGTAACAGTGAGAATTTAAAAAATCTTAAAATATTACCCAAGCCTATTGGCTTGATCTAACTCTAGGAATGTGCACCAGGGGTGAAATACAGTGGGTTCTGACAGAGAACTGGTAGCAAAAATTTTGAGTATTTAGGAGAACCAGCAAATACCACCCCTGGTTGGCCCCAGAGTGGGGTGGGAATGGAGATTTTACAGTATCCTTCCCTTGCCACACCATGTCCAAGCCACGCCCACAGAACTTGTAGTAAAAAAAAATGAATTTCACCACTGATGTGGCTTACAATGTTATCTTTTGCCATTTTAATCATGAAGAAAGTGATATTGAAATTTCTACTTGCCAAAGCTACGAAAGAAAGAATAGGGAAGGAGAGGAAGACACACATCTTGTTAAGGTCAAAAAATGTGGCACGTCAAAAATAGGATACTTATATAAGAACGCAACTATGTGTGTCAAAATGCTGCAGGGCTTTGAAAAACGCATTTCATGTTTGGCAATAATGCCTTAATGAAAGGATGTACTACATACAGAAAATGAATTAGCAGAGTTACAGCTTTTCATCTATCAAGTGGCACAAAATTACTGGTATTGTACAAAGAAGCGCAGGCACCTGCTATTTGAATATATATTATGAATAAACCATCTGAATAAGGTTTTAAGCCATATATACCCCAGGATTATTTTTAAACTGGTAGAAATGAAGTAATTCTCTACTCCAAAGTATTTGACATGCATTTAAAAATGAGTGGAATGATATACAAAAAGAAATCTAATGACACGAGAGTAGTTTTTTTATGTCTTACTTTGGACAAGAGCTGTGCTAAATGAATGTATAAGAAATACTGTTTATAACCTCCTATAATGCTACTATAAAGAAGAAATAGGCAGCTTTTAAGTTATTTTAAGCAACAACTGTATAAATCATTAGTTAATCCCAATATTAAATTTTGCCTGGGTGACCCAAACACATTTGTTACCTTTTTCCAGCTCAGGTTAAACTGTGGCATCCTTGGTACTCTCTGAGTTTGGTGGTTTTCTTGAAGACATTTTATTACCAGATCATTTATCAACTGATGATGTTGCCTGTTTTGATAATGGAACATCTGCAAAAAAAATCCACCAAGCTCAAGAGCACAAATGGCTGATAGGAACACGCTAACTCATGTTCTCCTGGCCCCGGGGGAGGGGGGTGAATGCAAATTGTTGAAATGAATATAGACTAATGTACCTTGGCTGGTCCATTACTATTTGTGGTGACATTAGAGGTATTAAATAGAAATATAAGGCAAAATGAAGAAATGAAGGGATTGAAAATTTAAAAAGAAGAGTATAAATTGCAAGCTTTCGCAGATGACTTAGTATTTATCCTGGAGGATCCTCAACTAACAGGTCCCAAACTAATAGAACAAATAGAAGAATATGGAGAGGTGGCAGGATTGAAATTAAACAAAGAAAAAAAAAACCAAAAATATCGGTGAAAAACATTACAGAAAAACAGAAAAGAGACCTAATGGGAAAACTAGTTATTCAGATCGTGAAGAAAGTAAAGTATTTGGGAATCCAATTAACTTCAAGATTTGTAAGGATTAAAGAGGCTGGTATTGAAAGAACTAAGTAGGCTGAACCTACAGGAACTGGGTATGTCTAGTTTAATGAAAAGAAGGACTAGGGGAGACATGGTAGCAGTGTCCCAATATCTCAAGGGCTTCCACAAAAAAAGAGGGAGTCACGCTATTGTCCAAAGCAACTGAGGGCAGGACAAGAAGCAATAAGTGGAAAGTAGTCAAGGAGAGAAAGAACTTAGTACTAAGGAGAAATTTCCTCACAGTTATAACAATTCTCCAGAAGTTGTGAACACTCCAACACTGGAAGTTTTTAAGAAGATAACCATTTGTCTGAAATGGTGTAGGGCTTCCTGCCTGGGCAGGGAGTTGGACTAGGAGACCTCAAAGGTCCCTTCCAACTCCATTATTCTATTCTAACCTGGTGGGGAAGGGCAAGCTGCCTGGATCATTTGCTTGCAAGCACCTGTCCTCCTGCCTTCTCATCCTGGCAAAGCACAGCTCAGCCATCCATGTAAATGCAATGTTGGCGAGAAGATAAGATGTCCACTTTGGAGCTCTGTAGCCACAGGTCTCACAGGGCCCAAATGGTGAAATTAGGAAATGGGGAAGGAACAGCTGGTGAAACTAGAGTAGGAGGATTCTTTTTCATCTCTCACGATTGACAGGAGGTCAAACCACCTCTTGGCTTTTTTTGACTTTCTATCACTGCGAGGAGCAAACCCATAAACACATGTATGAAAAGTAAAGGTAAAGCAGAGACGTTCATGGAGAGAAACCAAACATGGCAACTAAGACCACAAAAGAGTAATTGAATTCTGTAGATGAGGAGATCAACTCTATACAGAGAGACCAGAGGGATATGTTGAGTTTAATACCAAAGACGTAAATAAGTTGGCAATAGAGAAGTAGACAGTCTAAATACAGAGCAGAGAAGTACAACCACTATGGATACTGCAGCCATCATACCTATGAGCTAGTTGCCAAGCATCCAAAGCAGGGGTGGGTTCTACTTACTTTTACTATCGGTTCTGAAGTCCATTGATTTGCATGCACACTTTGCAGTGCACACATGTGCACTACAGCAACATACAGCATGCACACACTGTGTGTGCACTCCATGCATGCACAATAGAGCATGCATGGCAGCACACATGCTGTGCATGCGCTCTGGACATGCTCAGAATGATTTTGGAGTGGCCATCTGTGGCAATCAGGTGCTTCAGCTGGCAAAAAAAAGGTAAAATAAAGCTGAAAAATTTGCCAGGGCAGATGGGAGGGCCCAGCTCCCAGTTGCACAGAACCAGTTCAGTGACATCATGTAGTCACCACTAACAGATCATGTGAACCAGTCTGAACTGGGAGCAACTCACCACTGTTCCAAATGTTGATCACGTGACCAGGGAGATACTTCAATGTTTGTGAGCATGAAAAGTGGTCATAAGTCACTTTTTTTCCCAGTACGGTCACTAAACAATGGTTGTAAATTGAGGGCTACCTTTACATGCATCTTGCACCAATTCTCCATTCTGCTTACAGATCCATATTTATTTCCTGTAAATTAGCTGGCATTCCTCAGAAGTGAATGGGATTATAACTTTTAAAATTCCTATGGAAATTGCTGCTGGGGAAGACTTTTGTTTTCCAAAGACCACTTGGGAGAAGTGGTGAACTTTGCATTTCTTTTCATTATATTTATCCTTTAAAAAGCACATAGAAAACTTTCTCTAAAGTTCATCTAGTCACATTCAGAATGATTTGTCATGAAATTAGTGGTTCTATTTTTCTGCTGCAGTACCAAATGTTCTTTAGTTTAATAGTTTCATTGCAATAATCATTTACGAGAGAAGTGAAGCCAACCTTAACATATGAGAGAACATATAATAAGTCTGATGTCTCAGTAGAAATAAATGGTATCTAACAGGACCAATGTGGAAAATTATCCTTGATTCTTCACTTCTCTGTTTCTTCTCATGTATCGCAGATGTCTAGAAGAATAGACTTTGGGGTGGGATGGGCATTGGGAACAACTTAACTCAGTGTTGAGTGGCACGGATACTAAAGGCATTGTAAAAATATTTTCCTCCATTATTTTGGCCTAGAATTGTTTGCATCATCAGTCACAATATTTCTTGTCAGAGCTAGAAAAGCTAGTCCTGTGATGACAAATTGCATGGTATAATAGTAGCAGTGGGCCTCTTTCTTTTAAGCTGTAGTCTTGCTCTTAAGTAAGACAAAGAATGCTTTTCCATCATTATAATGAAGCAACTACTACCAAACAGAGTAGATAGCAGAACATTGAGTGCCGTCTTTTAGTGTGAATGTTATCTTGAATGTCCTGCATAATAATTAGCTATTGACTCTTCTGTTCAAAATATCTAAACCCATTTGAGTTAGACTTAGTTGTCAAAGCTAGGTCAACCTTAGTGGTCAACCCTGATGCTTTCTTCTACTTCCCTAGAAATATCACTACCAGGTAGTAAAGGGCTGGAGGGGCTTTCTTACTTAGGATCTCTTCAGTTTTCCAAATCTCTTTGCTTTTTCAACATTCCTACTGAATATTTTAGAAAGTAAGTCTTTTTCAATCATTTAAGAAGAAAACTTAGCAAATTCAGTTTTATTTTATTGTATATAAAGAATAAGTTGTTTAATTAATTATTTATATAACTCCTCCATTAGGTTTACAAATAGTGGCGAACATATCCACCTCACCTTCCTCCTCCTATTTTCCCCACAATAACAACCTGGTGGGGTGGGAGACAGAGAGTGACTGGTCCAAAGTCATCCAGATGGCTTTCATACCTAAGGTGGGACTAGAACTCACAATATCTCACAGCTATCCAGCCTGAATCAAACCAATTCTCTTTAAAACATTGGAAAGTCATAAATATATACCAACAATTAGTGCTTTCAAAGAAATCTTCATAGCCATGATGTAGAGAACATCATGTCCAGTGGGTTCTCTTGGGTAGCATTCTGGTAGAAATCTAGAAGTCCTCAGAGCAGCAATATCAATAAAATACTTTTTTTTCACCCTGGGCATATATCTTTATGTAATCCCTGGTATTAAGGAATATCCATCATGAAGCTTCCTGTATAATAAATCTTACAACAATTTCAGTAGATCAAGATTGAACCATTATCCTGTTAGCAGATACCACCCCCTCATTTTGTGAGTTAATCAAGTAAGATAAATCTTCCTTCTCCATAACATGATACAAATTAGTAGTTTCAGATGTGGTAAGAGAGAAAAAAAATCCCTTGCTATTAACTGGAAGAAAATCTTGCTAAATGTAAATGGCAATGTCAAATTCTATCCACTGAACACAGTTATGTGAATAGGGTTCTTCAGAAACAAGAAACAAATGTAATCAACTTGCAACACTGCGCTGCGAAGGCTCCCGGACTTGCCAACCTTTCGCCGGGAGCTAAAAACTTACCTTTTCCATTTAGCTGGTCTGGGATA
>JANHFP010009363.1:73886-84168 GCA_032468135.1 Calamaria suluensis
CATTGTAGTTAAATAGACATTTGAATGCTGTTTCCCAGTTCAGTTCCCTGCCACTCCCAGGCAGCATGCAAAATATTGTAATAGTTGATATTACAGAATGCAGCAACTCAAGCAGCTATAGTTGGCCATAACACACTTAGTTTGAAAGTTGCATTGATGCATAGTTGGCTTCCAACTTGAGTTGCTGTTGTAACCATTAATGCTTTATATTTCACAGACAAATATAATGTTGAATATAGCTGTATTTAGTAAGAGGAGGAATTCAGGTATTTTATTTATGAAATTTCTTAAGTTAAGTAGTTTGCATTTAAGATCAGTAGCAGTTGGTATTGAGGAAGTTAGGGGTTTGATTGCCTAGTTTTGGATGATGTGGGGTTGGTTGATGTTAGGATGTGGATTGCGGGACTTATTTTTGATACAGTCAGCACAATAGTCAACGTATAAGTATCTCCTTGGTCTTGACATCTTTTAAGTTTTGATCAGGGTTCAGGGGAGCAAATTCTTTGCAGTATGGATAAGTCAGGCCATGAGTGAAGTTTGTTATGTTTGGTGTTGGTTTTAGCAATGAAGTTTATTGTATGAATGAATGTGCATTTGCTGGACTCTTTCTTACAAATGACTTTACAAAATAATGGGGCCACTGAGCTGTTATTCTACTTGTACTCAGAGCCATCTCTGGAAACTTCAATGATGTCTTCAGGGGAGAGGTTTGGTGTATGATAGTTGCTTATGATGTTGCAAACCTTAGTGATATCATCAGATTCATTGGTGTCATCCAGGCCAAACAAGAGTGTTTGGATGTTTCTGTTCACATTCAATTGTGTCTTTGATGAGTAAGGAGATATTGCTTGCTGGGTTGATGGTTATTTGTGGTTGTGGTTGTGATAGTGGTGGTTGAGTTGAGATAGGATTTTGAGCTGTTAGGTATTTACTTATCTGTGCTGTATTTGTTTTGTTTTTTTTCAAGAGATGTTAGACATGCTTGTAAACTTGCTTCAAAACATGCTGTTAAGTGTGCTTCTATGGAGTCAATGGATGTTTCAATGGTTTAAACATTCACCATAAAACACTAACATAAATTGACAAGGAAAAAATAAAATAAAGTAAAATAAGGGGGATTTGATGTTTAGAATTTAAGCTAAAACGTTGTCCCAATATTTTCAGTGGAAAGGTACATAAGGAAAATTAGTACATTGTAGTGTTCATGAACCAAATTCACCAGTGGTCACCACTGGTATGTTAGGAAGCATGCTTTTTAGGATAAATAATGTGACTCTGATGTAGGTTTATTCTGTTATGCTTAATGCTGCCTTTGTTAAAAATGCATTATCTCAGTGTACCCCATCTATTCCTAATGGTTATTCCTTTAAGAATGAGGGGGAAAATGGCTTCGTGAAAATCAGCTGGAGCTAAATTTGTTGCCATTTACTCTATTCAATGTTCAACACTGCATGAATAAATGGAATTACACCTTAAAATGCTAAATTTTCAACATCAAGCCTGCTTTGTGTAGATTTTACTATAGGACAGAGGAAAAGAATATGATTGAAATTGTATTCATTTCTCCTTTCCCTTCTTGTCTTCCAGGTCAGAACTGTGGAGGTTTAGTACAAGGCCCCAATGGGACGATAGAAAGCCCAGGATTCCCTCATGGCTACCCAAATTATGCCAACTGCACATGGATCATAATCACAGGCGAACGTAACAGGATACAGCTATCATTCCATACTTTTGCCCTCGAAGAAGATTTTGATATATTGTCTGTTTATGATGGGCAGCCGCAACAAGGGAACCTAAAAGTGAGGTAAAGTAAACTCTAATCATTCCTTGTAAATTATATAGAATTCAATATTGTGTTGTAAAAGTTGTTTATTCACTGCTCTGTTTGGCTGCTTCCCATATGAATGTCCCTATAGAAGACAAAAAGCTTCTGTTTTGCATAACAGCAAATAGATGTTTCCTGAAATCATATTATTTTTCCTTCATGATATCAGACTTGGACCCAATCTCTGTTAGGCTGCTTGTTTCTTGCATGTGTGCTTATATATTTATTATTGTTCTGAATCAATTGTGGCATTCCAGGATAAACATATTGTTGGAAATGTTTTGTTTCTGTTCAAAAGAAGGACTTTTGGAATTTCTAAAACCCATTTAGCTTTGCTATTAAAAAATGAGGGAAAGGCATGGATATTGGCTTGCTATTCAGCTCACAAACTCCCCTGTAAGAAAATGTATTTCTTTCTGGAAGTCTGCTTATTGTTGTTGAACAGAACAGATAACATCGTCACAACAGTAGAATTCCTTTTATGTAAGGAACTCTTTTAAGTATAAAAGAATTTTATGCTATTTTTAATATTTATGTATTTTATGCATTATTTTATATTCCTTTTATATAAAGGAAACAAGTTCTGCTTCAAAGACTTCTTAAAAATGGGCTTATTTAAAAGTATGTTATATATTTTCATTATAATACACTTTGATTTCAGTGTGTTACAGACTTATTTTTTACGGATGATCACATTACGTTAGAAAAATCTAATTCCTTAGCTGATATTTAAATGGACCCTCAGAACTTTATCAAGGACTAAGAGCCAAGAACAAATAATTCCCTCATGAGAAAACTTGTTGCATCGGGGAAAAAATGGGTCTTAATTTACAATGCAGTGAATTAGTATATATGCCTTTCCCACTGAAGAGTTTGTGTAACCTGTATTTCAAACAAAACTATATGTAAAGTAGGAGATCAAACTTCAAGTGGTTCCCCATGATTCCTCAAACCATATGTGGATCACTTTTATTTGAAAAGAACTCCAGAATTTAGATCTGAATGAAACAATTGTCCTGAAAAAGGCTTAATTAAGCCTCTTTTCTGAACCACAACATAGGCAGGCAAGGCGGGCAACAAATAATGTTGGACTTCTAATTCTTAAGCTCCAGATGCTTTATTATTGATTTGCTTACTTCCATTTTCTGAATCTCACTGGAGAAAGAAGGACCTGCAGTGACCTAGCATGATGTAGAATCTACTGTGGGAGTTCATGTTCCCTTAGGTGTGACCCGTTTTCACTAGAAATCTTAAACACTCTCTGTTGCCTCTACCTGAGTCGTGAATGGGTCACACAAACAAAATTAGAATGTGTCTGCCTCCATTTTGTTAATGCATCTCCTAGATTCTACTTCATCCCGGAAGTTTACATGATTCCTTCTCCCTTTCAGTAACACAACAGCATCTCAGTCTGCAGACTCTTTTATAACAGCGCTATGTAGGTTGTTATTTAAAAGCATTGTGTAAATGTATGATGATCTGTGACTCAGTAGTGTCTTGCTGCCACATTCACTGTAATGAGCAAAACAGTCCTGATAATGAGTGCCATCACTAAAATAGCAAGTTCTAATTAAACAGAACAAAAAGCTCTAAGGAGACACTCTTCACATTTTGCACTTCAAGTGGTTTATTTTAGACAATTAGCAGCACTTATGACAATGCTGAAATATAAATATAATATTGAGGTCAGGAATGATGGTATGTTTTGTTCAATTCTATGAAAATTTATTGCTCACTGCATAATGCATTATACACACGTGTCTTAAAACTGTGAGGTTCCCTTTGAGACTAGGTTTACATAATTTTAATAGTAGAAATAATTGCTTAAAGATATTATCATTTTTGCTCTAAACGGTAGTCTGCCAAAAACTAATTTTTGCAAATTGAATACTTTTGTGTAGAATTTGGCTCCCATTTTATTGATATAGACACTATTTGTTTAGTTAAAATATTTATATAGCCACCCATCTTATAACCAAGTGTGGACAGTTTCCAATTATCTTAAAGTAATGTTGCCTAGGGTAGCTCACTCCATCTGAAGATCTGAGCAACTTTTCCCTTTAGAAGGCATTAGAAAATAGTAAATAAATCTGTATAAATATAAATGACACAAAATGTATGTTTATATATTAGTATAGTAATATGTTTGTATATAGAAAGGACACTGGAACCACATATATAGTTATACAGATGTAGAAGGAAAAATCTACATATGTATACTTATACGGAAATGTTGCAAAGAAGAAAATTGTTATTTTTTAAAAAAATGTTTAATAAAAAAGAAGATATATTGGCTTTGCTCATATATCTCACTTTTGCTTCTGTCAGAAGCAGGTTCGAAACAAAAACCAATGGAACTGTAAGAGGATATTCCGGAAGTTAATTGCCTATCAAACAAAATTTTCAACTCACATATTTAATTGAACCAAATATACATTTAAGAAATATTTTCTCACCAAATACATTCAGCACACACTGAAAAAAGAGATATTTCTTCAATTTTTTACAAAAAAGTAGAAACCATTGGAGATCTCCATTCAATTGTTTAAAGGAAATACCTGCTTCATTTTATACATAACAGTTTAAACAAATACAATGAGAATCCTTTCTAACCATAGGAACACACAAATGTTTGCTCTTTAAATATTCTTATCCTGATTAGCTTTAGTTTGTGTCTTTCTGCTTGTAGATTGCTGCATGGCAATTTACAACTTCCAAATAAATTACTAAATATGAAGCACAGCATAAAATCAGTATAATTGGACAGAATGAGACAACTCACCATGGCCAACTTGCCCAGCTTAAGGGTGGTGAACGCTTTTGCCAGCTTACATTCCTTCTCCGAAGATTTCCTCACCTTGAGAAAGGTAGGCTAAGTGTGAGTCATTTTTCTAGGCTGGAAGTGCCTTCACAGCAATAGCTATCAAGAAAAACACCCTGTCATCATTCCTGCTTGGGCTTCTCTCTGCCCGGAAACTGTCAGGGTCCAGTGCAGCATGTTGAAGGAGAGGTCCTACCTTCTCCTCAAGCCCAGGAACAATTGGAAGCTTGGCTACTGGCTAGTGGAGTCAATCAAGAAGCTGCCTTGAACAAGGGGAAATAGTTTCTGCTTTGGTGTTACTCCAGGTGCCAAAGCCCTGGTCCTTCCACCCATTGGAAGCCACCTTCTCCTCCCTCTGGAACCTTGGGAGAAGAAGGGAGAAATAGGGGTCCCATCCATCCATGGAGGGGAGGAAGTGAGGGGAGGAAGCCTTTTGAGAAAGAGTCCTGGCTGGCTTTGGAAACCAGATGGAAGGCCAAGACCTAGTTTAGTTAAATAGATGTCGGTGCAACCATGTCCTGCAACTTCAGTACAGCCAATTCCAGTTGTCTCAGTATCTGCCTAGGCAGTTTTCCCAAGTGGCAAGGGTTCTTCCAGGGATCAGAGTTATGTGCTAATGATTTTAATAAAACTTAAGAAAAGTGGAAGAGGCAGATAGTCACCCAATTAATATTAAGAAAGGAATGGGTCTAGAGTCCATATTACCTCATTGAATTGTCCTGTTGGTCAGTTACCCCATTTCAAAATGACATATCAAGATGTCCTGCAGCATGTTGGCCATGGCGAGTTGTCTTAAATCAGGGGCGTCAAACTTGTGGCATCATGGCATTGTCACGTGATATATCACAACTTTTTTCCCCGTCCCTAAACTGAGTGTGGGGCCAGCGCGTGGCACATCTGGCCTGTGGGCTGTGAGTTTGACACCCCTGTTTTATATCCTAATTAGAATCATAGTATGATCAAAAATATTTAACAGTTAAAAGCTCAGGAAAAGAAATGAATGTTTTTTCTGTTTCCTTAAACACTGGGATAGTGGGATCTAAACTTACTTCTAGTGAAATAATTCCATAGTTTGGGAGCCTCAAAGGAGATGGGCTTGTCCTACATATCACATAAACAAGATTTTACAGAACAGTGTTATTCAATCTTGGCCACTTTAAGACAGGTGGACTTCAGCTCCCAGAATTCCCTAGCCACTCATGCTGGCTGGGGAATTCTGGAAGCTGAAATCACTTCTTCAAACTGGAAGCAATAAAATGTGTATAGAAGCTGCATTCATGCTAGACCGAAGGAAAGAGCAGGATATCATCTGTTCATATCCTTTAAAAATGGTTGCTGGACCTTACTAGTAACAGAGTAGTTTGGCAGTGCAGATAAACTCAGTGACAATATTTTAATATCAGAACGCTTTGCTCTGCCTTTGCTTAACAGTAGAAGAACCGGGCAGAGCTCCCTGTCCTTTCACACAAAACTTTCCTAAAGTTTTTTTTTTTCATTTTTGCAGTGAAATTTAGATTGGAAGCCTGATTTAGCCATTGCTATTTATATTTAGCTGTTGTTATTATCTTATTTTTAATTTTTTTCTGACACACAGTCTTCTAAAAGTCATTTCAAATTCTAGTCTATTTCTGACTATCGCTCTATTAAGAATGTGCAAGATTGTGGTTTATTTCGTTATCTTTCATTGAATATCAGAGACAGGATTTCTGTTGGTTGCTCAGCAACATTTCTAGAAATGGTGCTGCATATGGAATTCATTACCTGTTGTCAGTCTTAATTGACTTAAGCCCTCTCCAGATGTCAGGGATGTACATTGATGAGCACAGGTAAATGTGGCTAGAATTGCAGCCAACAGCCTTGTACCTGATGTCCCCTTGCAATGCCCTTTTTATGCAGGGAGCTATGGTCATAAATGTATTAACTAGACCAGGGCTGTAAAACCCGTGGCTTATGGGCTGGAAGCATCATGCACTGGCCACTCCCACCCTTGATCTAGCAAGGGGGAAAAAGTTGTGATACATCTCTTGATGATGATGTGATGATGCAAGTTTGACATCCCTGATCTAGACCCTTCATTTTAGATTGGACTTTTCTTAATTTCCCTTTCTATAATGATGGTGGGAATCCAGGAATTATGGTGAGTAAGGAGCCTGTATAATGGCTATAATGCTAGAGAATTTGATTGTGCTGCACCACATATTGTTTTTTTTAATGTTTTTTTTTTTCTGAAATGGATTTTGTTATATTTTTTATTATTGCATTGTGCAGTGTTTTTAAGTTTTTAACTTGGAACACTCTTCACATATGTAAGATGGGTGGTTATTTACTTTTACAAAATAAATAAATAAACTAGGTAGCCATTTACTTAGCCAAATGAACAGAGTAATAGCAGCAGCTAACAAATGGTAGCCATTTGTCAGTTCAAAGCACACTGCCTAGAGCTCTTATAGCACAGGTGTGTTTAATCTTGGCAACTTTAGTTCCCATGGACTTCAAATTCCCAGAACATCAACTCCCAGGATGGCTTCTGGGGAATTCTGGACTTTGAAATCCACAAGTCCTATAGCTGCCAAGGTTGGACACCCCTATCTTAGAGCAAACTGGCTGGCAGATGGTTGGTTGTTGGTAACAGTTGGTAAGCTAGTTCATGGCAACTTACCTACCTATAGAAGAAATAAAAAGGGTATTCAAAGAACATTATCAGCTATGATAGATTTCAAAGACGTGCAAGATCTCTGGTTAATGGAATACTTCTCTTACTGCCCTTAAATTCCTCTCACATCAAAATAGGTAAAAACATACTCAGCTAAACACCTTTCAGTGTCATCATTATCTCTCCAGAAAGCTTCCCATCAGCCACTCAAGAAGCTGAGTTGCATTTCCAACTCAGATTTGATTGTGTGTTCTCTTCCCTGTTTGAACACTATGGAATAAGATTTCCTCCACAATATGCGAGGAACCGAATAACACAGGATTTAGCTCCTACGTCATTGCAAACAAGTTATGCATGGAGCATGGAAGAAAACAGCCCACTGAAATAATTGTTTAAATATTTCGTTCCAGGTTTCAGAAAAAGAAAAACAGAACAACTGCACTACCTGAATCCCATTATAACATATCCCATGTATCCCTTGGGAAGGGCTACATAACGTTATGTGGCTGTTAAAGCATTGCTACCACCAGTTGTAAAGTGCTTAATATTCTTTTTTGGTAGTTCAAAGTAAGCAAAAACAAAGCAGTTTCCTTTGGAAATGGTCCCTGCATTTTTTAAAAAAAATATTTATTATTTTGCTCACATGGGCATTTATTTGATTATTTTGTTTGTTTGTTTGTTTGTTTGTTTAGCAGCATTTTTAAATTGCCACAGCTCAAATGAGGCTGGATCACGTATACGAGCAAGCTAGAAAGCAAATATCTGAACATCTTTAACCACAAAATAACCACTCAACATCACCAGAGGGCTACCCCTCTTTTTTTTGCAAGTCAACTCTTTCTTCATTCCAATTAAACAATATCCCAGCTGGGTTCGTGCCTCATGCTCAGCTAAAGCTGTTTATACTTGGGGGGTGTTGGGTGTTGAACCATAGTAGCTAGTTTTACTCCCAGCTAAGCCGCAGATCAATCGTTTGCGTGTGATTCTGCCAAAAGTAAAGAAACTACAGAAGAAACTACAGAACAGCTAGCATAATGGATGAATCTAGCCCGGTAATTTTTCCACATACAACTGTTTAAAAATGCAAAACAAAAAAAAAAAATCCGTTTCTTTCTCTCAGTGAGTCAGAAGCCTGTGCTCAGTCACAGTTTGCCTCACAGAAGTATTAAATCTGTTCTCCAGCGAACTACTTTCCTGGTTTAAATAGCATAATAAATAACTGTCTCCTTGCTAGTGTGGGTCTCAGCTGCCCTCAGAGAGTTTGCTAATCCGCCTTGTGATGTTTCATTTCTGTTTTAAAGCCTTTCTTTTATTGGCTGGCTGTGGATGGCAAGCAGTGTATATTTAGAAGATAATTTCTCCAAGTAAGCAGCTTTTTCTTACCTATGATGTTTCTTGAATTCTTGCTAAGATAAAAGAGAAAAAGAGTACCTCTTTAATCTTTACATTTCTACAGTTCCTTCTTCAATGTATAATGATTATAGGAGATTTTTGAAAATGAAAAACAACTTTTAATTTTTTGCATTTCCTGAAAGGCTTTCTAAATGCTTGTTGTTCCCTAAATGTACCTAAATGTAAAGGTAAAGATAAAGGTTTCCCTCGCACAAATGTGCTAGTGGTTTCCAACTCTGGGGGGCAGTGCTCATCTCCGTTTCAAAGCAGAAGAGCCAGCGCTGTCCGAAGACGTCTCTGTGGTCATGTGGCCAGCGTGACTAAATGCCAAAGGCACACAGAACACTGTTCCCTCCCCACCAAAGGTGGTCCCTATTTTTTATACTTGCATTTTTATATGCTTTTGAAACTGCTAGGTTGGCAGAAGCTGGGAAAAGTAACAGGAGCTCACCCCGTTAAACGGCACTAGGGATTTGAACTGCTGAACTGCCAAACTTCCGATCAACAAGCTCAGCTGTCTTAGCCACTGAGCCTCCACATCCCTTATATATCATATGTAGTACAACTATATTAAGTAGATATAATGCTATTATGTCTAAATGATACACCAATAAAATGATAAATAATTAACACAGATAAAAATATCATTCTGAGTAAATATTACAGGTAGCCTTGACTTACAACTTTCATTTAGTTACCATTCAAAGTTATAATAGCAATGAAAAAAGTGACTTATGACAATTTTTCACATTATGACTGTTGCAGCATCTCCATGATAACATGATCAAAATTTGGATGTTTGGCAACTGGTTCATGTTTATGAATTCTGGGGTCATGTGATCAATTTTTGAGACCTTCTGACAGCAAAGTCAATGGGGAAGCCAGATTCACTTAACAACTCTGTTACTAACTGAACAATTGCAGTGAGTCATTAACTGTGACAAGAAAGGTCTTAAAATGGGACAAAACTCACTTAACAATTTTTTCACTTAACAACATAAATGTAGGTCTTAATCGATCTCAAGTGAACCTGTATGTGTTTGGAGTCTGTTTGATGCAATTTCTTAAGCAATTAGATTCCCTGGTAGGATTAAGCCATTATAATACATGGCATTTCCTATAAAGAAAATAAATTTAGAATAACTATATGCCTTCCTATGCTAGCCCCTGTCAAGCAGAGGAAGAGGTAGGCCTCTGTAAAAATATAGGTGTACTGAATAGGTCACCTATTAAGGGGTGACCTCTGTAAAAATATAGGTGGACTGAGTAAAAATCAGCATTAAATCAATACAAATCACCTAAAAATATAGCATGAGAATTGTTCCCCACATTCTGCAGGGGGAAGAAACTCTTTTCCAGCACCTCATGTAGAAAACAGAAACCAAAATTCCAAATTACCCATTATTAATTATGGATTCATTCGGAGAACCAGTAGTAAAAATCCCTGGCCCCACCCCCTCTGCCTGTCTGAGGCTTTATTTTCTTTTTAAAAGCATGTGCTTCTATCTTTAGATAAATGGTTATCCAACATCTTCTTAAAAACTTACAGTGTTGGAGCATTCACAACTTCTGGAGGCAAGTTGTTCCACTG
>JANHFP010009363.1:144176-156459 GCA_032468135.1 Calamaria suluensis
TATTTAAAAAACTTTTTAGCCCACATTTTAGCAGATCATGGAAGGCAAATGATAAGAAATTTTGCTTTCATCTTCTCCAACTTTGCTAGAGAAATGCATTCTGTCTTGAATAAACATAACCAAACCTTCTGAAAGGTTATTCTGCAAATGTCTCTGGTACAAATCATACATTCCCATTTCCTGTTATTTTCTTAAGATTTTCTTATCATGAAACCATCCCCATTGACATATGTAGCTCTGCTTCAGCAGTTAATTAGTAATAAAATTTTGAGTGCTGCATGGAAGATGAACTGTAGTTCTGCTTGTCAACTAAATAACTTGTGTAAATTGCAACTATAAAAATCTATTGATTTTTAGACGATAAGATGTACTTCTATACTTTAAGCTTTGGGTTCAATCAGCATCTCATGTATTTTAGATTAATCCATAAAAATGTGAGTGGGTTGCAAATTATATTCTTTTTTTTTTTTTGCCATGAATTGCACTGTCTGAAAGCCAATCACATGTTTCTGCAGCTACCAGTTTAAGCACTATTTCTTCTATGCAGGAGTGGAATTTTTGAAGTGAATTACCAATTCATTTTCAGTCACGGTGGGCTTTTGCCAATAAAATATAAAGACCAGAGCTGGTAAGGCATCAAGAGTTACATAGTTCTCCAGGATTTTCCTTGACCGTGTTTGTGTCATCATATTTTAGTGAGCGACCTTCTATGCCATATAAATCAAACCCTGTCCTAGTCTCCCATGAAATACAGCAAAATGGACATCAAACATGTCTTCATTTATCTTAATTCTCAGGTTATCTTACATGATGGGAGAGAAATGCTACAAGAGATTCAGGTTAAGTAGAGGAATCTTTCATTATTGCAAGGCAATGTTTAGCTCATCCATCATTTTTCTGCCCTGGCTTGACCTAAGCCGGTAGCATGAGTAAATAACCTGCCATAGGTAGAGATACAAGAAAGACATATTGTAGCATAAAGCAACAAACCCACTTGTTCTCCAGATACCTTACCTAGCCAGTAAGTGAAGTGAAAATTAAATGGCAGTAAACAAGGATTGCTCATAATGTTCAAAATATTATAATTTTCATAAGGAATTGTCCCAGTGTGAAGACTAGGAACTAGGAAAGGGCATACATCTTTGAGATGGGATTTTGAAATGGGGACATGGACTCAACTATATGTACAGAGGAGACGATGAAAATTGTGAAGCTGGCCCTTTCCAAGGATCAACATTTTTGTATTTCTTAATTTTACATAACCTCCCATCTCGTGCTTGTGGGACCTATGGAGTAGAGAAGACAATAATGTAGCTCCTCCAGTCTTACTCAATAGAGTTGCCATTTTCTGAGTGAGCCTTCCAAGTGTCAGGCATGGAAGCAGCCTTTATATACATTGTAAACATATTGTATTTGAGCAAACCACTTTTCCAGTTACACCATCTATATTTGCAGCTTTACCATTTTTCAGCATTTCAGTAATTTATAACTAAATAATCTTTCACCACTTTTTCCCCCTTGGCCGTTAACATGCATAGCATTAGCTTTCAATTCTATTCTGTAGCACATCGCTACTATTCCAACACAAAATTTCTAAAATTCTTCTTCCAGAAATTTCCTCTCTTTGATTTCATTCAAACAATTCCCTTCCTTTGTTTTTGCTTCCATTGACTCTGCTGGAAGTTTCTTGTTAGTCTTTCTAACTCATTTCCGAAAAACCTTTTTTTAAAAATTCTGCCAAAATCACTTTGCATTTTCTTTCCCTCTTTTAATCTTAACTTGTTTTTGCTTTCTTTGGCTATATTCCTTGTAGCTATCATTTTCTCTATGTGCATTTTACATATAAAAAGAACACATCATTCTTATTTGGCAGAGTATAAGACTGTGATGTTATATCCAATACACATCAATGCCTTCTAGAAGTTTTAGACTTAAACCCTTCTAATCCCAAATTGAGTTGTTCAACATATGTCCTATGGCTCACAATTCATCACTATCCTGGGTCTCACTGGTAACTGAATTTAATTGGATAGCATATTGCCAAAACTTTGCAAAGAGGCAAGATCAAAGATGCAAAGACTTCATCGTTATCAATTAGGTATTCTTAATATTAAAAAATAAGGTAAAAGTTTTCTTGTCCAGTTGTGTCTGACTCTAGGGCTGTGATGGCAAATCTATGGCAGGTGTGCCACAGGTGGCACACAGAGCCATATTGGAGGGCATGCAAGGTCAGCAGTGGCCAGCTGATTTTCAGGCCTTTCTGGCCTCCAGAGGGCCTTTGGGAGTGTGGAAGGCCATTTTTGTCCTCCCCAGACTCCTAGAAAGACTCTGGAGTCTGTGGAGAATGAAAAATGGGCTTACCAGGCTCATTGGGCCATCATGTGGCAAAAGTGGGGGAAGCTCAGTTGGAGCAGTGTTTGCACAGGGGGCCTGGGCAATGCACGTGGGTGTGGGGATGCACATGACCCCCCCATGTTCCCCACACTTTTGGCACATAATGGCAAAGAAGTTAGCCATCACTGCTCTAGGGCATAGTGCCCACGTCTATTTTTTGGCCAAGGAAGCCAGCCTTGTCTGAAGAGAATTTCTGTGGTCATGTGGCCAGCATGACTACACACCAACAACACATATAAGGTGTTACCTTTCCACCAAAATTGTATCTATTAATCTAATTGTATTTGCATGCTTTTGAACTGCTAGGCGGGCAGGAGCTGGCGCAGGAACAGGAGCTCAACCCGTTGCATGGTGTTCAAGTCTCAAACCTGGGCTGTCAGGTTTCCAGCTGACAAGCTCAGCATCTTTAACCACTGAGCTATTGTGCCCCCTATTCTTAATATTAATCTGGAATAATTGCAAAATCTTGGGAACTGAAATTGGAATTTCCAAGCCTCGTTTATAGTGAGTTGATCAAACATCTCTTTGAATGATTTGAAATGCTTTTTCCCAGGTACATTGTTTGGCAAACTGGGCTGAGTTGCATTTCTTACCCCAAGCTATCAGTTGAGTGTTTAAGCCTGTTATTTCTTCCTTTCATTTTCCCCAACTTGTCTCATAAATATTATTTGATGGTGGAGGAATGGCTATATGTACAAATGCTTTGTTTCATTCCACTTTTGTTTTATTTTGGGAGGAAAAGTTGAGCTGTTTCTGTAATGATTCCTGAGTTATTTTTTTCAAATACGGTTCAAATTTATTTCTGAAAGTCTGTTGGAAGTCAAACTTAGAACAATTGGTCTTCAACTTTCAGAAAAGCACATGCATCCTATTCATTTACTGTATATATTTGTGGATAAATCAAGAATCAGGCCTGAAAATATTTCCCCAAAATTGGGTTTAGTTTATCTGTGGACCAGAGTTCAGATTTTCTAAAGCCTGTCCTGACCTTAAAATTGCATAGTTTTATAGTGATGATGTAACAATTTGCGGTTCTCCCCCTATTGCTGTGGTTGAAACTTTGAGGATGAGCTTATCTGCAGGTGACACATTTTTTTTTCATGGTTGGATTTTTGAGGGTCACCTTATCCGTGGATGGGCTAATCCACAATTATACAATATATGGTTGATCACTATAGCTAGTCCCAATGTTGGTGCCAACAACTTGTGCTCATTTATTTATTTGCTTCTTTGTTTTGTACTGTCCTTGTTTGTTCAGGTGGTCTGTATGATGGTCTGTACGATGTTGCATCCACAGCATATTTAGCTTACAACCGTCCTCTGAAGTGGTTTGATATGCACACTCACACATACTTCTACGTATACATTTGCAAAACTACTTCCTCCTCTGTTTCTGTTGCTCAGTGATAGTTCTCGTGGAATTGTTTTTGCACTACATGGTCGGAGGGAAACTGTGATGGTTTGGTTCCTCTGTTGTCAATGTAATTGGCTCCCTCAGCGAAATTTCAGTACTGCAGTAAATTCTATCAGATTCAAGTGCGTCCAGAAAGCAATTGTATGTAGGATTCGATCTCCAGACAACTTCCTTCATTATTATTTTTTTAAATCCTCCTTTTCATAAAGAACAAAAGCATTCTATAAAGCTGTGCATAGATACAAGGAAAGCAAGCATATGTGACTAAAATAGATAGCTATGGACAGTTCTGTGGATAAGGAGATACTAGTTTTCGCTATATTTCCTTATTTTCTTTACACTTTTCCATAATTCCTTTTCATAGATCTTGCTCTTCTGTGCAATGTGCAGTGTGCTGCTTATTCCAAGACTGAAGAAGCTGATGGTGTCTACCTATCTATGCATGCATGAACTGTTCTTTATTATAGTTCAGAGAATGTTTAAGAACTGAACTGTGCTGAACCACTGGTATTTCTTTCTTCCGACATAATTTCTATTGAAACCTTTTGTTCTGTTAGTTATGCTAGGTAGCTAATAGTTTGGTTGTTTCTGTTTGTTTTTTTCTTAAATCTTGGTAGTTCCTATATACTGTGTATGCTATATAGTACTGTTTATCTCAGTAAATAAGGGGACCAGTATAACCTTGACACATATTGATTGCTGCAGGATTAAGGAAAGCATAGAAGCCTGAAAATAATGAGAATAAAGAATACACATGCTACCGCCAAAGCCAGCAGCCCAACATTAGGTGAAATGGCATTCTGTGTTGTGACAACTCGGCTGCCTATTAGCAACCTCCAAGCAGACATGTCTGGAGAGTGAGCGGCTGTATCAGTTGAAAAATCAAGCAGATAAGCAAATAGCTTCCTATTGGTGGGAAGGGAGGCAGCCATCCCCAGCAGCAGATGTGGTTGTCAAAAAGGGAATTGAATGTAACAAAACTGTATTATTCTTTAGTATAAGCCCATTATACCTTGAGGAGTCCTTGGTGCTCTCTAAGGTTGGTTGTTTTCTTGCCAGTTGTCTCATTACCCAACCTAGGTAGCATCATCAGCGCTGATGATGTCACCTAGGATAGGTAACAAAATGTCAACCAACCTCAAAGAGCACCAAGGACTTCTCATTTCAAGGCTGAGCTGCAAATATTCTCTTTTATTGTTATATCTTTATGGGCAGGAGGGGAAAAGAAAGGTAGTTTGGTTTTGAGCCACAACAGAAGTTCCCCTCTGGGTCAGTTGTTGATTACTAATGGAGAGGCAGAAAGTCCCTGACATCCTACACAATTCCAAAGGTTGTTGCAACTCCCAAAGGTATCTGTTTTCCTTCTTCTTTGGGAGAACTGACATAGAGTGAGAGCTCACATTCCTCAGAGTTCCTTCACCTATGACAGTGATGGCTAACTTTTTCCAGAACGAGTGCCCAAAGTGTACGTGCAGGCACATGTGAATGTATGCCCACATGCCCAAACCCCCAAAATGCAATGTACACATGCCTCCTGCATGCATCCCACCCCCGTGCATGCACATGTTCCCCATATGCACCCTGTCTCCAGCACATGCACACATGGTCCCATGAATGTGCATACGCCCCCACATGTGCCCCCCTGCATGCATGGCAGAGACCCAAAGACCAGCTGGCATGCGGGAGGTATGTGCACATGTGGGGCAGAGTTGAACTGAGGTGACAGCTCATGTGCCCACATAAAGGGAGGTGCATGCCACCTCTGGCACATGTGCCATAGGTTCACCATCACAGACCTATGGGATTTTGTCTCTCACAATGGCAGATTTGATTCAGCCTTTGACTAAGAGGGAAAGAGGATAGCACAAAGAACACAGCCTGGATCAAGAGGCTTCTAATATTATTTTTAATAGGTATACCTGCTGCTCTCTCTTGGTCTAGCTGTGCCCTCAAGACTGTCAAGGAGACAGGGGAAAAATTGGCTGCAGTCCAGAACATCCATTTAAAATGGGGTTCTTCGTGAGCTTGTTTTGGAAGCCCACTGAGCTTTAAAAGCAATATAGGAATAAGCACAATACATGCCTTTTCATGTACATAGAAATATACTTAGAAAGGCATAGAATCCTAGAAACAGCAACACTTCACTCTGGCTTTATCCATTCATAATAGTACTGGAATGGGAGAACCAGTTTTTCAAAATCATTTGTCAGACTATAAAGTATTTGCCATCTGTGGTTTTCAAAAACTTGCAGGACAGATATATTTTTTTCTGCAAAGAGTGAGAAAAAGTCTTCCGTTGTCAGTTGTCACATGATATCGCTCATCAAATGATTCCGTTCAAAAGCTGTTATCTTCAATGAGGTGGGACTTTCATGAGCCTTTGAGAACATCAACATATTACTGATCCAGAAATGACAACTTTGAGGTGGCACATTGGTTTTGAAAGTTCTACATAGAACACAAACTGACTTTTCTTTCCAAAAATGAACTTTGTGTAGTATTATTTTTTTCCAAGTTTCAGATTATTTTTTATCACCAAAGTAGCCATTTTAGGTAGCCAACAGGTTCAGTAGGATTATATACCATAGTTTCATTCTTAAAAATAATAATAAAAATATTGTCACCTTCTCCTCTGCTTTCCCCCCAAAAAATATATTTCATTTGTTTATTTTACAGGCTTTCTGGATTTCAGCTACCATCATCTCTTGTGAGCACAGGTTCTATTCTGACACTTAGTTTTACGACAGATTTTGCTGTGAGCGCCCAAGGATTCAAGGCTATCTACGAAGGTAAGATGCTATATTTTAATATGCAAACAGACCTACAACTTGAATGGCATGGACTCTTTCCTTATGGATAGATTTGAATCTCTGGGAGAACTTGCAGAATTGTTGTCAGAATATTGGATATCTTGTTGAAGTTATTTTGGCACTGATTGGATTGGTAGTTTTGGAATGGTTTTGGATTTGCTTAAAAAAAGAGAGTTTTCTTAGACATTTAGTTGTGCAAAATACTTTGTTTTATGGTTTATTTCATTTTCCAAATAACTGAAAGCTTGAGTTGCAAAAATATAGCTTTAAGTCAGGTGATATTTCTACATTCTTGTCAGAGGCAGTTTATACTTTCTTATGATACAATCCTATATGTGTGTGTTGGTGTGTGTGTGTGTGTGTGTTGGTGTGTGTGTTTTGTGTGTATGTGAGAGAGAGACAGAGAGACAGAGATGGAGACACACAGAGAGAAAGACAGAAAACTACATGTAAGTATTTTTATATATTTTTTATTTTACTTGCAACTTCTGCAAACTGTCCTCTTAAAAATATTTGGGACAATCTAGTATAAATAGCACAAATAATCATCAGTACTTAGGCATCATTAAATCAGATGACCTTTACCATCATATCACCCTGTGAGTCCAAAGTTTATTATCAACCAGTGTGCAATGGTTTTAATGCTGTTCAAGGCATCCACATGGGTTTATTCATCTTGATGGTTGTTAAAATATGGAGATACTTAGCATTGCATTCAGATGCTTATCCAAATGTGGAAAGGGTAGCGCTGTATTGCATTGCTTTTCAGTGGGATGTACATTTGTGTGTACGTTAGTAGTCATATTGCTTTGACTGTCTCTGATAATGTCAAAACTTAAGAAATAGTAAGAAGCAATTAATAGGGAAGTAGCTTATTCCTTTCAAAAATAAAAAATGGAAAAGCAAAAAAAGAAATTAAGGGCAAACTGCAATCTTAAATTTATTTATCTGAAAACATTAAACTTAGTTGTGTTAACACACATTTTAATTGACCTCATTGAAATTGATTTTACATGCATAGGTCTGCTTTGTTGTAATGAGATTTTGTGTATGCATTCTCAAAATTACTCTTTTATTAAATGAATATGTTTATAGATAAGAATGCTAATAAAATCTCAGGAGGTTTTGTAAGATTGGAAAGATTATCTCAATATGTATCTTCTTGCAACCAACATGCCAAAGAAATGTCTAATTCAGAGCTATTTGTCAAGGTTTTTTTTATAAGGGTAGTTTACAGGGTGATGAAATGAATGAAATTGAATAACACGGTAAACTACACACAACATTTTTTGAGAATCAAAAAATTGATATTTGAAGCACATTTAAACTGATAGAATTCCCCTCTTGTGGCCACAGAATCAAACTAAAGCAGAGTAAAAATTCTAAACTACTTTTCCATTCTGTGCTTGTCTTTATATATTAGCATATGGTAAACTTTAGAGATAGTTGAATCTTGTGAAGTTCCATTCTGGAGGCAAAACTGTAGGCCATGAAAAGAATCAACTGCAAAGTGAATGAAAGTCAAATGCATTTCTCTGCTTTTCTTCTAAGGACTTAATTTTATTCATAGTTTGTAATGCTGGAAGTCCCAGCTCTTTGGAAGTCCTGAGCTAGCCAATCAAACAAAGTCAGAGAAATATTTTAACCTTCGAAAGAAAACCCTGCTTATCTCTCATTAAATTTTCTTTCTGAACCTAAAACTACAATTAATGCTGTAATATTAGTGGTTACAGAACTAGGGTTAGTGGTTCTAATCCTTGCCTTCCAAACATTAGATTAGTGATACAGTATCTATCAGGATTGTCTTAATAACTTTTTTTTCTTATTCTAATCTTCCTATTTTTCAATTTTTTTAAAAAAATGCCCTATGGTTCTCTATTTCATCAATTTTCTTATCCATCACTGACCCTAGAAGGATTTCACCCTGAGTTCTCAAATAGCAAAACAAAAAATACAGACAAGCATAGAAAGTGCAGGAAATAAAAATAGTAATTCTTTTTTTTTAAAAAAAAAAAAGGAAAAAAAGCTGGACTTGAACCATCAATCTGATGTTTATAATGCCAACCTTGCAACCGTTGAGTTATTATAGGCTTCATGGTAAATGCAGCTCTAGGAAGTATGAGAGAGCACGGGAAGCATTAACTGTGTTGAAAAGCTGTTCCCGCCTCCGTGAAAATGCCAAACAATTGCTGAGTTCATCCCGTGCACTCAAAATGACCTAACATGAAAAATGTACTTTGGAAGTGAAACAGGAAAAAAAAAAGGATTCTGAAGTATATTAGACAGTAACAACTCCCTTGGTGTGGTCAATATTTTAGTGGGATGAATTTCAGGTCCAATTCGATCCCTATGCATCCCCTTCCTAGGCAAAGAGTTAAAAGCAGCTGATGGGAAGAAGGAAGAGGCACACCCACAAACTGTACAGTATGATCATGCCTTATGGCACTCCATTCTTATATTTAATGAATATTACATTAAAGGTTTCAGAGAAAGTGAGAGGGGAAAGACTGAACGTTCAAGCAGTATCATTTCCATTCTTGCTTCTATTGTCTTTGGAACAAACCTCGTACCTGTCTATTGGCCCTCTAATTATGACAGGATGATCGTTGCTTCCATTAGCCTACGCTCACAGACCATCTCACAGAGATGGGCAGTTCCTACATACATACATACATACATACATGCATTCATGCATGCATGCATGTCCGAGGAGAGTCTATTTTGCAATTGTATGTCATTCCAACAGCAAGATGTCTCCCGAACTATGTCCATGGATTGTCTCAAAAGTTGCTTTTTCAGACATGAAGAAGCTTCTTGGATGAGAAGTGAAACGTCTTCAAGCAAAAACGTCAAACCCAGTTGCCTTTTGAAAAAGTGCTTCTGGGTTTCCCAAGCTATGGAAAAGAGAAGTCATACTTAAATGATTCTTTCTGAGCATTCCAAAGTTTTCTCATCTCATTCCAAAATCTTCTCATATTTTCATATAAAATTCCAATTTACAAATCTGTGGAATAGCCCTCATTTTACAAGATCCTACTGGCTGGATCAGTGCTCTTCTTAGCATACTGAACTTTTTGGCTGTTCAGCAAAACCATGGTGCTCTTTACCAGTTTTTCAACTGTTGATGTGCTCAGTAGACTCCATTTCTGAGTTTTATCTTGGCAGCTTTGTCCTGTGGCACAGTATGGATTCACTTAACTGCAATAGGAGCACACTTGATGTCTGTAAGCATTGTCTTGTAGTTTTAGGATTTGTATTTTGAAAGGATGCTAGGAGAAATTACTGCCCTTGAGCTTCTTCGGTGTCCAACCTGGTTTGTGTTTTCTACCTCAATGATCAACTAATCTGAGCTTGAATTAAGTTTGCAAAGTGAAGCACACACTGGGCTGAAAATGTATGTCACACTCTATTTTTTAAAAAGACATTTTGCGAAAGAAAGGCAAACCTATTAGCTCTTTTCAGTCTTCTTTAATTCTTTCCATTAGCAGCTTTAGTCCTTTTGTTATCTTGATTGCTACTGGGGATTTTAAAGTGACTGATCTTTCTAAACACCTTCAGGAATTATTTATTGACATGAAAAAAAGCTCAAAGAAAAACAACTGTGTCTTAAGATATATTTTCTCCTGTTGCATTTAGATTTGTTTCAGAATTGCTGCAAAGTTGGCTGATGAGTTGACTATGTACCATCAAGCCAGTGTTGATTCTTAGCAACCCAACAGATATCCCTTCTCCATGATGACCCTAACCCCAATCTGTATCCATCCCTACTTTAGTTGACTTCTTGTTAATCATCATCATCTTCTCTTTCCTTTTATCTTTCCAACCTTTAAGGACTTCTGAAGAGACCTTTTTTTTCATAATGTGTAAAAATATTAATTTCCAGAACATGTCAATCTATAATATTACTCCCAAACTCTGAAATGGATGTAAACAAACTTCCTTGAACATATTGAGGATTAATTGTGCTGTTTTCAGATTGTTATTCTATCTATGTACTACTAAAACTCTCATTGTGTTTATCTATTTGTTAATCCCTAAATTAACCCAAATGGTGCATCATACCACAATGACTTTTGAATCAAGGTACCTAAAATCCATTAACTTAAAGAATGCATAAAAAAATCTGAGACTCATTACTCCCATGGAATTGAAATTTGTCTAACATTCAGAGCAGTTTTATTCACATATTTATGGCTATTATAGGATCCATGCAGTCACAGGATAGTGATTTACTGTATGCTGTTTCCTGCCAGCTTCCCACAAGCAATGTCATTGGGGAAGCTGGCAGGAAGTTAGACGTTGTTCCCACTCACACTGCTTTTGCTCATCTGTGGTCATTTTGTTTATTTGTTTAGGTAAATAAACATTGACATATTATTGAAGTTTCTTTATCATTGCTATTATTTTTTTTCTATTCATTATAATATCCTTTTTTAGATAATCACAGCATTCGGGTAAAAGGAAATATGGTCAGCCTAAAATTTAATGTACATTCCAGTCACATCAGACTGCACTATCTTCCTCTAAAAGAGTCACCCAATGGGTCAGAGGTTTGTCTTGAATCTAACAATTAGGAGATCAGAAACAGTAATGGACAACCTCCCTATAACTCTATTTAAAAACTGGCCATATATTTCTTCTGCATGAAAATAACTCCTTGTTTTTAGCTTCTGACCTCATGGAGAATCAGTATCTCTCCAAACGTTACTGAAGTATGGCTTCTAACTTCAGTTTTATGGCCTGTCATCAGCAATATTGGGAACTGTATTTCAGAAATACTTGAATAGCCAAAGCTCAAGACCTATTTTAGAGGGTTATCTCAAGGAAATATCACATATATAATAGTAAATTACACACAACCACACACATGCACTACCTATGCATAATGTGCGTGTTCTACACATATAATAAACATAAAAAGCACAATATATACACTGTTATTATTAGTTGTGAAGTCATGTCCAACCCATTGTGACCCCATATATACATTCATACAGAAAGATAAACCTGCAAATGCAAAACTAAACAGCTACCTTAAGAACAAACTAACATACGGTATACTCCATTTTCACCCTTCATTTTCCTCATGGATCCATTAACCATTTCTTATACTTTAAACCATTAGAGTTACAATTTAAATTTCCATTAACTCCCCTTATTTAATTTATAAAACCCTTTACCATCAAACCATTTTTCCTCTATTTTTGTACTATAATACATGAATAGATTCCACTCTTTAATAATAAAAAATGCCTCTGTAGATTTCTTTCTCAATGAATATGTCAATTTTGCCATTTTCTCCAAGTCAGTAGCTAAAGAAAATATCACTATAGAAGAGCATTACGGGCACTTGCTGAACTTTGAACTTGGAAGTTAGAAAGCTGATAAGCAAACAGGACTCTAGATTAAATTCACTGCAAAATGTTATGCTGTGGCAAAAACCCCATGGCCAAACATTCTATCTACCCTGCTTTCCCATGGATCTAACCTCATTTCAATTTCCATAGCACAAAGAACAAAAAGGGGCTTCCTAGGTAACTTCCTAGGTAAGGGACAAGGTGGCTCAGCGGGTAAGACAGCTAAGCTTGTTGATTGGAAGGTCGGCAGTTCAGCGGTTCAAATCCCTAGTGCCGCATAACAGGGTGAGCTCCCGTTACTTGTCCCA
>JANHFP010009363.1:177156-195001 GCA_032468135.1 Calamaria suluensis
GAGCACCAAAGAATTGAGGCCTTTGAACTTTGGTGCTGGAGAAGACTCTTGCGAGTCCCTTGGACTGCAAAGCGATCAAACGAGTCAGTCCTAGAGGAGATCAACCCTGACTGTTCTTTAGAAGGCCAAAACTGGAAGATAAAACTCAAATACTTTGGCTACCTAATGAGAAGGAAGGACTCACTGGAGAAGAGCCTAATGCTAGGTAAGATTGAAGGCAAAGGAAAGGGACAGCAGAGAATGAGGTTGTTGGATGGAGTTAGTGAAGCAGTAGGCATGTGCTTAAATGGACTCCAGAGGATGGTAGAAGACAGGAAGACCTGGATCAACATTGTCTATGGGGTCACGATGGGTTGGATGTGACTTCACAATTATTAACAACAACAACAACAACAACAACAACAACAACAAAAACCACATGGGCATTTTGATATAGGACTCAGAAGCTGAGTTTCACTTTATCTAGTGGCATGGCATTGCAATACTTGAGCTGGACTCAAATGCTGATAAAGAATTCTTAGGTCTGCATCTCATACAACCTTTCACCATTCATTCATTTGCTTTTGAATTTTTGAAGTTCAGTTTCTGATATGTGCTGGTCAATGTGATTCATAATCTTCAAATTTTAAAATCCCCCTTTACTCATGGCTGATTAAGGCCTCTTGGGAAGTGATGTGTGTTCAAGTTCTGGCAGTGGATAACTCCTCTTTGAGGAAGTGGGTAATTCCACCATCTTTTGAGGTAGTGGTTTGCCCCATTCTTAAGGGGCCATTACTAGATGCCCATCATTTTGTATAATTTTCATCCAGTTTCCAACCTGCGGTTTTCAGGGAAGAACACACCCTAAGGAGGGTGTGTTGCAGCTTCAGAGGATTTTCGAAGAAGTCCTGGACCTCTTTCAGTCAAGGTCCATTTAGGGATATTGGGCCAAAATATCATTGATGACACTCATGGAAGATACCTGGTAGTGAACCCCCCCCCTTTTTTTTTTTTTACCTTCAGTGAACTTTTTCTACCATCAATTATGGTGTTCTTCTGGACTTGCTCTGTGAGTTGGGAGTAGGTGACATGGCATTCTGCTGGTTCTCCTATGTCCTCTGGAGTTGGTTGCAGTTAGTGTTGATGTGATAGGAGAAATCCAGCCAGCAAATCTACCATTGTAGGGAACCATAGGTCTTAGTACTTTATCCTCTCTAGTCTAACAGCTAACCAAAACTTCTGGATGAGATCATTTAACAGTTTGGGATGAAAGATCATCAGCATGTTGATGATAGCCAGGTTTATACCAGCACACCAAGACAACTGAGTGATGCCATGGAAGTTCTGACACAGTGCAGACCTGAATGGGATAAATAAGTTCAATTCAAGTTGGAGTGGCTCTGAGTTTTGGAATCTCTTGGTTCTAGGATCTTTCATATTGGTTTTTGATGGAGTAGCATTACCTCAGACAGACACAAAGTACAATCTAGTGTTCCTCTTGCACTCACTGCTCATGACAGATTGTAGACATAGCTAGTAGGGCATTTGCACAGCTTATGGCTGTATATCAATTGCTCCCAATCCTGGACCAGGGGACCCTGCTCATAGACATTCAAGCTGTACTCACTCAAGCACTCGAACACTCCAAATTAGTCTAACACAATGCATTCTGTACATGGCACTGCCCTTGAGGAATATTCAGAAGCTTCAGCTGGTGGGCAGTTAAGGAGCAAATGTAACTTGGTTCATGTGACACCATTGCTTTGCAAGCTGTGTTAGCTTCTGGTGTGCTTGCAGTTGTAGTTCAAGGTACTAATTGTCACCTCTAAAGCCCTTTATGGATTTCTGGATTATTTAAAGGGCTATCTCTTCCCAATTGTTTCAACACATCTTACCTACCTATCAGGCAGGGCATGCTACAGGTACTGTCTGTGAAGGAGTGTAAACTGATAGGGCCCAGAAAAGATATACTTTTCTCCTACAGCATCACCCTGTGGAACATCATATTCCCTGAGATTAGTTTAGCCCAATCCCTCTTGTGTATGAACTGCTGTGGGACCCTGGATATGACCAGACACCAATCTTCTGTTTGTGTAGCTGATAGCTTAGTTTACACTCACCTGCTATGCTTTTTTAATTTGTTTTTATGTTGTTTATTTTGTGACTTGTATTTGAAATCTCTCTTGGTTTATGTCAAAGTGGGCAGTTATATAAATCAAATAAACAACCATACTGTACAGTGGATAGAAATGGATGTGTCAACTCATCTGCCTTGCAATTTCAATGAAACTTCTGCTTTTCCATTTTATCTCAGGGTGGATTGATTCAAGTGGAGTGAAGTTGGGTATTGAAGGACCAATTATGAACAGATAATGAAAATCTATTAATGTGGTCACCAAGGATCAACACAAACATGATGGCTCATAGTCCATTAGTAGCCATGATAATATGATAGTTTGCAGCTACATACCCATCAGATGCTCAAGATGAAGTCATGTTTGCCTTGGTGTGTTGCACAAATGGACACTAAGATTCATTGCTTACCATGGATAGCTAATTGAATTAATTAAAAAATTCAAAAGTTGTCATCAAAGTGTGTCTTCTCATTTGCTGCCTTCTATCTGAATATGAAAAAAGGTTTTAGTGCACAATCATTTCCTCAATTAGTTTTATGGAAGAACATTACATATACAGTAACTAATTTGTTAATATCCAGAGCCATATTACCAAGCTATTATAAAGTTTTCTCTAGTGTGGTGCTGCTTAAGTTATTAAGAGTCAGGAATTAAATTTCTCTACCGTCAAACTAGGGAAAATTTACTAAATGTTGTAGCTGATTTTTCTTACATAGAAAGACAAACTATGGAAATATATACCATGTTTTCCCCAAAATAAGACATCCCCTGATAATAACCCCAATTGGGCTTTTTGAGCACACAGCAATAAGCCCAAGTGCTTATTTCAGGGTTCAAAACTAAATAAGACATGGTCTTATTTTTGGGGACACATGGTAGGTGAGATTCCTAGCATTTAGCAGGTAAGAAATATTGCATGATTGGAGTAAAAGCTGTTATATTAATTGTGTACATAGACAATTAATTACATAGACATATTTCATACAATACAATATATAATTATTATAATATTATCCCAGCTATGGTTTTGAGAATTACATCTGTATGTATGTGCGAAAGAGAGTCGGGGGGTAGGAGAGGAGAGAGAGATATATTTAAATTCACAGTCATTCCCTCATGACAGTTACTTTATGGAACTTCTATTTATATTGTTAAAAGTAGCCTTTATTTTTGCAGTACAAATTAATATGTTGCTAATATGCACCTTCATGAAAGTTTCCTTATGAAAAAGCACAGGTCTCCAGATAATAATTTACAGCTTAAATTTGGGGAGGAAGAAAGGTGGAATGGATACAAGGATAAGGTTGGAAATACAATTAGTCCTTGTTGAACGAAGACTTGTTCAGTGACCATTAAAATTATGACGGTTCTGAATTGGTCCTCATTGTTGTAGCTGTCACAGGGTCCCTGCAGTCACGTGATTGCAATTCTGACTCTTGGCTTGTAATTGCAACGTCACAGCCTCTTGCTCACCATTTGCGACCTTCACTGTTATCTTTGCACAAGCAACGTCAATGGCCAAGCTGGCAGGAGGTTGCAATTGGCAGGATTCACTTAACAATAATAACTGGGACTTCTACAACTCTTGTTGTAAGTTGGTCCAGTCACATCACATTGCACTTTGCAACTGTGATGCTTAGCAACACAATTGTGGGTCCCAATTACAGCCTGTATCAGCCAGGTGGTTGAATACAGAAAAGCCTCATAACACGTTAATTAGAACACAGATATTTAGAAGCAGTTGAACAGGAGAAATAGCAACGTATGAGAGATAAGGTCTTAACTGAGATGACTTGCACTGATAATGAGCTTTGCTTGGTGTTCCACATAATTTAAGAAGCCAAACATTACTAATGAATATTCACAGTGGAAGCCCAGGTGGTTAAAAAAAGAAGAAGGGCAATCTACCATCCATCACGCTGCTGTAAGTCCTTAATGTACCCAATACAAGAACTGTATACAAGCAGCTTGCTAAACATACCCCTTTTCCTTGACAGGGTTTCTGTAAAGAAGATAAACCATAATTAACTGGGGCTCACAAAGGCAACAGTGGATTTAATAATCATGCCATTTATAATACGCCAAATCAGAAGACTTGTGACATGTAAAGGATTTTTTTTTCTACTCAGTTGAATGGATGTATACTGTTTCTTTGGGATTGAAGAATATACAGTATTTGCTGGAGTACAAGCAACCAGACAATAATTATGATGCTCATTTCTTCTTCTTCTTCTTCAGAATGGTTTATTCTTAAGTCACACGTTCAAAAAGAGGAAGGCTAAAAATACAGTTGCTGCTAGTGCTGTTTACCAGTAATCAGAACCCGTTACCTATCAGTAATCTGATAGAAGCATACTGTCACAGGTATAAAGGCCAGGGACAAAATTATGGAAGGCTATCTGTGAAAGATATGCAGAAGGTTGCAGGTCAGTCTTGAATCTGATCTATCTTGGTCTGTGTGTCATAGTAGGGACTATTTGCATTTTTACACCAGGATCACAAATCATATTAAAAAATACTGTAGCTTTGGCTAGTATGTTCTATGAAGCCAGATGCTGTGTCTTAATCAACAAACTGCTTGATTAAGCAACTTGGTCTAGCCCACCTAATAAAATGCATTTGAAGGACATTTTGTAGTTTTCATGTTCTGATACAGGGCCTGAGATGTGGCACAAGTAGTCCACAGTTGCTTAGGTACAGTTCAAAGTTGCAGCAGACTTCCAAAAAGTATTTGCGACCTGGGAAATCCCTAAGGCCAGGGATTTATGTGGGAAGTCTGGTCCATATTTATGGCTGGTTGCCATACTCCCACAGTCATGTGACCACGATTTATAACATTTTTGCTGTAAAACTGTTTACTTCTAGTTTCCAGCAAAAAATGGCCATAGCAAAAAAAATAATGGGTTGCATAACAACTGCAGTGTTCACTTAATGACCACCACAAAAAGATAGTAAAATTGGGCATGGTCACATGAAGACTAGTTTAAAGACTGTCATGACATTCAACCAAAATTGTGGGCTCAGTTACAGTTGTAAATTGAGTCTACCTGTAATTTAGTAATTTAGTAATTTAATGCAAGCTTCAGAACTCCCTCTGACCACAACTACTTGAGATTGTAGGATACTTTTCTACAATTCTCATTTAAAAACCATATGAGAACTGAACTGTAAGCTCTAAAATGAGTATACCACGATAAAAACAAAGAAAGGAATTGCCAAATTCCTACCAAACCCACCTGTGTTCTCCTGTCTATTCATGCCTGACTTAGATAATATATATTATCTAATATATTCACCAAGTAATATTTAGTGAAAAATATTTCAAACTTTTGAAGAATTAATTGTGTTCTCTTGCAATATAATTTATCCAGCCTTCTCCATTTTTTTGTCTTTCTATAAAGCAATTCAAGAGAATAAATCAATTATTACAATCATTCCATATGTTTTTAGGAATAGTAAATGCAGGGATATAGCTTTAAAAGATAGTACTTCTGTTTTACCTCTCACTATAACAGGGGTGCCAAACTCATGTGCTAACCACACCCACATCCAGTTTAGTGAATGGAGGAAAAGTCACGATATGCCACATGATACTGTGACGATGCAAGTTTCACACCCCTGCTCTGTAAGATTGTCCCAAACATTTGTCTTGATTTCAAAGTATGGAGAAGTTAAAGAAATCTACAGATTCAAAAGTCCTGTGTGTTCATTTTGTAACACAGGGGGTTCTTGATCAAAGCAGTATATAATCCATTGTATTGTAAAAGAATGAATCTTGCCAAGTTATTCCTGTATTTTACATTATCCACTTATAAATGAGGTCCTAATTTTTTGTTAAAATGTGAAGCACTGTTTCCATTTTATTTGATTACATATAAAAAAGTTAAAGGTTTTCCCCCAAATGCGTGCTAGCCATTTCTGGCTCTAAGGGCAGTGCTCATTTCAGTTTCTAAGCTGAACAGCCATTGTTGTCCAAAGACATCTCCATGGTCATGTGGCCGGCATGACTGTGTGCCAAAGGCGCATGGAACGTTGTTACCTTCCCACCGAAGATGGTCCCTATTTTTGTACTTGCATTTTGATTTCAAACTGCTAGGTTGGCAGAAGCTGAGAGAAGTAGTGGGTGCTCACCTGTTTTGTGGCACTAGGGAGTCAAACCACTGCATTGCCGGCCTTCTGATCAACAAGCTCAGCGTCTTAGCCAATGAGCCACTACATCCCTTTTTGATTACATATATTATATAACTATAATATATTGCTGAACTACTAAAGCTGTTTTATAGTTGATGTTTCAGTGAGCAGCAACATATAAACATGGGCTTTGCATTCACTTAAGGACATAAAGCCTGGATGAACATTCTGCTAGCCCTCCAAGCAAGTTAATCTTCCATGCACTAAGCAAAATCTGCAATGTTTTGTTAAGGTTCAGGCATGGCTGTCCGTGTTATTTTTCTCCCGGCTGAATTCTCCTGACTCTATTCAAAGTCAAAGTTTCAATTTCAATTTGAGGTCAGAGAAAGACAGTCAGATAACATGGATAAGTTGTGAAGTGTTAGGATCACTTTATAAAGCCCTGGTAAAAACCTCACTTGGAATGTTCCATCCAGTTTTGGTTGCTACAATATAAAAAGATGTTGGAAAGAGTACAAAAAAGAGCAACAAAGATGATTAGGGGATTGGAAGCTAAACTAGACAAAGAATGGTTACATGAATTGAGTATGTCTAGTTTGATGAAAGGAAGGACAAGTGGTAACATGATAGCAATGTTCCAATATCTCAGGGGCTGCCACGAAGAAGAGGAAGTCAAGCTATTCTTCAAAGCACCTGAGGGCAGAACAAAAGCAATGGACTGAAACTAATCAAGTAGAGATCAAACCTAGAACTAAGGAGACATTTCTTGACAATTAGAATAATTGATTAATGGGACAATGTGTTTCCAGAAGTTGTGGGTGCTCCAACACTTGAGTTATTTTAGAAGAAACTGGAGAACAATTTGCCTGAAATGGTATAGGCTCTCCTATAGGGAGAGTAGGGGATTGAACTATAAGACCTCCAAGGTCCTCTCCAACTCTATCTTTCCTATGTTTCTTATTTAATTATGTAAATAACATAAACAACCAATAAGAGGAAACAGAGCTCTTTTTATTACATTGGATCCAGATTTGGCCTCTTTTTTTTCCACAGAGAAGGCTTCTGATTGTCCTCTTCCATTCTGCCTCCTGAAAGTTGGGGGATTCTTTGCAACAGTGTGAGAGCTGTTTCCAAATGTAGGAGAAAGAGCAATCTGTGAAAATGTATGTGCATAGGTAAGCAAAATCTGAACGGAATTTGACTCATAGATTGCAACCAACAGTAGAATTAACTTTCCCTTAACATCACGGTTAAGACACTTTTGAGATTTATTTGAACATGGTATCAGATAATATATATGCATCGCTTGGTGTACATATGTTACTTCAGTTAAGATCAACTTCCTTCCTTCCTTCTTCCCTCCCTCCCTCTGCCCTTCTTTGCTCTTTTATTCTTTATGAATATCTATTTCATCAGAGGAATTTTTAAAATCAATTACATTAAAGTGCATTAAAAATGAAGCATTTGCTCTTCTTCAAAGCTTTCAGTTTATTCAGTCATCACTGTGTATCTATGGAGCACATCTCTCTAAGCTTTTGAAACATCTGTGTCTATCCTCATGTAATAAGCTTCTTTGGCATGCAAATTACCGGTTAGCAAAGAATATGCCATACCTGATAATATATGCACATACTTTGGATCACAATTCAGGACATCCATGCTTATCTCTTTTTGAAATTCTAGTGTGGTAGGAGGAAGAGGAAGAGGACACTGAAAAATATTTCTAATTCAGGCACTTTAGGAGACATTCTAGCAGTTAAGAAAAGAAACTCTACTACAGTCTGAGGCACTTGTTCCAATAGCAATAGAAATAATACTTAGACTTAGATACCACTTCATAGTGCTTTTACAGCCCTCTCTAAGTGGTTTACAGAGTCAGCCTATTGCCCCCAACAATCTGGATCCTTATTTCACCCACAGTGGAAGGATGGAAAGCTGAGTCAACCTTGAGCCTGGTGAGATTTGAACTGCTGAACTGCAGCTAGCAGCCGAAGTAGCCCTCAGTGCTGCACTTTAACCATTGTGCCAGCTCTTGCAGCTCATCAAGCAATTTGTAGCATCAGGATATTCTGATATTTAATTGAAAAATGGCATCTTCTAATACCATCTAAAGTACTTGCTTGTAATTCATGTTCTCCTGTAGTGACTTAATTGTTGGGGAATTACCAGCTAGGATGAAGGGAGGTATCAAGTGAGGACCTAGCTTGGAGTCATTGCATAGCCTCAAATGGCATAAGCATAAATTCCCCATTGAACCTTGTCTGGTCATTCCTGCAGGAAAGCAAGCAGTCGGGTGAGATTCTTGTAATATAGGTGATAATAGAGTTATAGCCTATGGATATTCACAAGTGGTTCTGGTTGTTTGCATCTGACATCAATATATACAATATGTTATGAAATGTTGTTCAGGAATTATATAGATAATTTAATCCACCATCAGATGAATTGAAACTATCCTAACTTTATAGTTGGTTTAAAACATAGATACATTTAACTGTTACAGTTCATTATAGTATCCTACCCACAGCTGAAAAAGAAAAAGAAATATTTATCAATTAATAATCTATATGAAAGTCATTTCACCTGACTTTGTATAGCTTTGTATACAGCTTTGTATTACTATATATACAGCTTTGTATACATGGGTAGCTAAAATGTGTGGGTTTTTTTAGAAATATCAAAAGAGAGAGAAGGGGATGTTAATTTTAGATTATATTTGTACAAGCAAATCTATTCTAAGGCCTACTTGTATCTTGTGAGATTGAAGAATTCCAAATGTTTTCTCGCCCAAATAGCATAAGTAGATTTACTTTGTTGAAATATATTTTTGCTCATCATTACATTAGAGTAACAATTAGCGTCCTCACTAGTGCTAATAAAACACTAGTGTTTTATTGATAAATTTTCCTTTTATCTTTTTTATCTTATTTCTTATTCTTGTTTTCCTGTTGAAGTTACATTAGAGAATGTTATTTATAGTCTGTTACAGTCTGTGAAGTATTTAGAATCAGCATAGAACTGGGAGAGACCTTGGAAGTCTTCTAGTCCAAGTCTCTGCTAAAGTAGGAGAGCCTTTATCGTTTCAGATAGTTGGATGTCCAGTCTTTTCATTAAAAACTCCAGTGATTAAACACCTACAACTTTTTGGACTCAAGCTGTTTCACTGATTAATTGTCCTCACTGTTAGGGAGTTTCTCCTTAATTCCAGGTTGCTTTTCTCCTTGTAGTTTCCATCCATTGTTTCTTGTCTTGCCTTCTGGTGCTTTGGAAAATAAGTTGACCCCCTCTTCTTTGTGGCAAATACTGGAATACTGATATCATTTCACCCCTAATCTTTCTTTTCTCTAGATTGGCCATATACAATTCCTGTAACCATTCTTCATATGTTTTTACCTCCAGGCTCTTCTTACTTGTTCTTCTTTGTACTTTTTCAAAACTCTCAACATCTTTTTTGCAGTGTGTCCAAAAATGGATGCAGGTGTGGTCTTACTACATTATAAAGCGGTACTAATACTTCATGTGATTCTGATTTGTGCCTCTGTTTATACAACCAAGGATTGTATTGGCTGGTTTGGCTGCCACCACACATTGGCTCATGTTTAAGCAATCATCCACTAGGACTCCAAGGTCTGTTTTGATCAGGTTTCACCTAATCTGTACTTGTACCTTTGGTTTTTCCTGCCTAGGTGTAAAACCTTGCTTTCCTCCACATTAAATTTCATGTTGTTGGATAGGGTCCATTGTTCAAGTCTATCAAGATCTTTTTGGATCCTGAGTTTGTCTTCTGGGGTGTAGGTTAAATTTGATAAGATTTCCTTCTATTCCCTCATCTAAGTAATTTATTAATATATTGAAAAGTACTGGGCCTAAGACAGAATCTTGTGGTACCTCACTGCTTACCTCCCTCCATTTCAATGTAGTACCATTAAGGATGACTCAGTGAGTACATTTTGCCAGCCAGTTACCTATCTGGTGGTTATGCTGGGTCTATTGTCTAAACAAAAACTATAAGATTCTTTGAACATACATCCATAATTCTAGACATTTCCAGTAACATGCTCAATAATAACCAATTAACCTAAGTTTAAATGTTTAAGTATTGCACTGTGGTTTGCAATTTCATTTTTATCTACAGCCACTAAATTTACTTACTTCTCAAAGTTCTTTTAGATTTTATGGAAGAAAGGTACTGTTATGCTGTAATAGTCTGGAGAAAGTTGTACACTGCAAAATGTAATATTAATTGATTTAAAAAGCACACAATCATGCACACAGACAAATTTCCATTATCCTAGGGAAAATCATTCAATTGAGAACAGGAAGTTTCTGGACTCGGAGTAGGCAATTTATTAAAAGTTAATGAAATGAAACTATTGTTCCAACCTCCCTGTCCAACCTGCCAATATGCTTTTAAAATTTATCCAATTCAGCCCTTATTAAACTATACAATGCCTCATTGACTTTCACCATAGAGCTCATATTTTAGAAGGGTACCACATTGTGCAAAATCATTTGTGCAAGATGTATCTAAATGATCAAAACTGAAAATGAGATCTCAATGGTAGGATTTGACCGGAAGAGTCTGATGAGCTCCATTCAAGGCATTTTAGTATATTCCAAATATCTCCCAAAATCCTTCATGCCTTAATTCTAAAGTCTTCCTATTCCAAGCATTGTCAATCTTTTGAAATCCCAAAGACATGTGAAGTAAGAGCCTGATATATCCTAGCCTGAGTAGATTAATGTGATGACCCAGCTTGATGCAGAAACAATGAATCAGAAGACAATGCATCAAACAAAAACAGTATTTATTTCCAAACCCAAACACTCATTAAAATAATGAGCAATGCTGGGCAATGCTGATTTATCAGCAATAATGGGCAATGCTGACTTATCTTCAGAAGCAAAATGAAGACACGCCAAGATTAGGCACAGAGTCTGGCCGCAGTCCAAAATACTCACAATTAGGAAGTCATAACACTGTCTAAAGCTTGATGAGATACCTCACAACAGAAAATCCAGAATCTTGGAGGCAAAGAGTTACCAAGCAGCGACACAGAAAATCAACCTTTGACTCCAGCGATTAGTTCTACAAAACTGGCTAGTTTTAAAGCCTCCAGCTCAGCTGTGTCTCTTTCTTTACTTCCCTCTGAGTAGACCTTTTTCCAAAGCTCTCTTGTCCCTGCGTCTCTGCCTCAGATCAGGTGGGGGAGTTCATCCTCCAAAATCCTCCTCCCTTGTTCTGCCCCTAGCCCACGGGGTCCAGCCTGGGCCTGCTCTTTCCCATCCCCATCCGCAGCTCTGGCCTCCCCTGCACTGCTCTCTGCCAGCTGTTCCTCCTTGTCCTCCAAGTCAGACGCTGACTGAGCAATGACAGTTAAAATGTTCATAACTAGTTTCAGAAGTCGGTTTCATTCTGAACATGCTGATTTCACCAGAGACAAATTCCGAATGCAGAGAAACCAGGCAAGCCATTTTGGTGCAGTGTTTAAGTCACCAAGATAAAAATCAGGAACTGGGAATTCTAGTTCCACCTTAGGCCTAAAGCTGACTGGATAACTAAGAGATTCTCACACTTTCTAAGACGTAGGCAGCACCTATGTTTTTTTGATAAACATATAGTTGTATTTCTCATTGTGTTCTTTTTCATTGTTTATTTCATTGCTCTATTATCTTACTTGATGTTTTGAAATAATATCCAAAATGAAAGTTTTAATTAAGAATATGAGAGTCTGGAAAAAACAACAACAACAAATGAAGGAGCTTAATGGAAAAGAAAAAAAAAATCCTTGTTCAAAACCTTATAAACTCCTTCAATGCTTTGCTAGCTATTTCTGATATAAGCTTAACTGTCTAGATACTAATTGTTATTGTAGTATTAGTGTAAAGCACTATGACTGTAAGCATACCAATTTCAAGGTTACTTGACCTTACTTGTGTTAGAACAACAGACTAAGAGAGTTGGAAGAGACTTTGAAGGTCTTATAATGCAACACCCTATTCAAGCAGGAGACTCTATGCCATTTCAGACAAATTATTGTCCAATCTCTTATTAAAGAGATTCTTAAAACCTCCAGTGTTGGAGTGCCCACAATTTCCAGAGGCAAGCTGTTCCACTGATTAATTGTTATGTCAGGAAATTTCTCCTTTGGTTCTTCTTTGGTATCTTTGGTTTACCTTGATTAAAGCTGAAGTTTGGGACATATGTATCGCTCAAAGAATGCTCCATTGATTTCAGTAGAGTTTCGAGTTAAATAAGTCACTGGAGTTGAGTTTCTTTGGTGAAGTGGAGCACAGCAGAAATATGTCCAATTTAGATTGCTGTTCTTTCAGATGTAAAAGGAAATACATTCTCTTCATCAATAATTGTGCATGTGCACAAGCAACCTAACTCAATGTTCAGGGAAATATATCTGTAGAGTAAGCTCAGTATTCTGTGACTGGCTATCGATCCTTTGCTCCTTCCACCTACATGACTAACATCAAAAGTTTGAATTGTTTGTATCTCCACCTACTTGATTTTGTTATTTATTCATTTTTATAATTACACTTTCTCTTTCAGTTATGAAAGGATCAGAAGCATGTGGGTTTTCCATAATTATTTTTTCTGCACTGATCCAAATGGCTTTAATTGAGCTGTCAATCACCATTTATGTCAGGCACAAGCAACCAGATACTCTTGTGAAGGTCCAAGTCAGCAGCTTTATTGTATATTATCTGTATTACAAGAATCTTGACTTCCGGTTTGGGTGCCAGCACGGTGAGGCGCTCAGGGTGAAAGCTCTTACACCCATGAGTGCTTTTTTTAATTGGAAAGCCATTATTGGCAAGGTTTGACTGCAGAAAGGGGAAGTCCCAGAGAAGGCAAGGGTGGTGTGCAGAGCCCCGCTGGAGATGGGATCCCCCAGTTCCAATTGAAAAAGAAACCAATATTTTTTATCAGTCTGAAGATGTGGTGGCCCGTTTTTTTTGGTTTTTTTTACAAGGAAGCTGAAAAAGAGACAATCTCACATTGGTCTTTGAGGGTGACCACTTGCTGTAACTCCCTGGGGAGTTTAAGAGAGGAGCTATTTGAAGGGAGGCTTTGTGGATAGGAGAAAATGGTGCATGTGTAGAAAACAGAGCAGAGGAATAGAAAGTGAATGGCTGGTGCTTGAGGAAGGTTCATGGAGGTATTGGTAAAAGAGAAAGTGTGTATTCATATAGATTGTTTGGACTGGGTGCTGAAAGAATCGGAGATTGGAGTATTGGAGAGTCTTGGCTAGTGCTGTGAGACTGGTGGTGGAAATTAATAGACTCAAGGTTTGGACGATTGAACTCTGACTGTGCCATTTTGGGAAGGAGAAAACTTGAAGAGGGAGAGAAGAAGAGCAGTTCGGTGAGATAATGTTTAATGGATCAGGGTGGTGGTGGTCGTATCAGTGTTATCCCCTTTCTGGCTGTGCAAGGACTCAAGGCTTGCTCCTCACTTGACTCCTCCTCCCTTTCTGGCTCTGTTTCTCAACATCTATCAGCATTTGCCCAAGTATTGTGTAAAATAAATTGCATTCTGGGAGAATGCACCACATTCAACCATTGCTATGGTTTGAAAATAAGAGTCCTCCTGTTGCACTAATTTGATGCTTGATGCATTTTTCTCCTTTGTGTTTGTCCCAGGTCCCCTGACTCTATACACACAAATATGTGAGATATCTGAGATATGTAGGCCATATCATTATCCCATTTCTATTTTATGGGATGTAAATTGGAGGTACACATGTGGCCTGTAAAGACTGAATTGTGGTTGCAAAACTCCTACTTGCTCGTTCCTTAGCTTGAATCACATTGCACCGCCAGTTCTACAAAGGCAGGAAGCATTAGTGAAGGAGTACAACAAAATTATGAGAAACCCACTTCTTCCTGGGCATGCTGATCTTCCTCTTCTATCAACTGGAAGGCTTAAACCCAGGAAGACCTCTCTGGCACTTGCTCAAGAGCTGTCTAACAACTTTGACATCAACACATAATGGAAAGCCAAAAGGCTTTCATAGATGACCCTACACAAAAAGTGCCAGGTTTTGTCTTTCCTCACCAGCATTGGTCAACTCTGAACAGGATCCATACCCAACATGATGTCTGCCAGGATCCATTGTTTAAATGGGGTCTTGTCTCTACCCCTCAGTGTGACTGATATAAAATTTATATCACATTGTGTCTGAATCAAGAACTTACACTGGTCCAATGGTCCAACATAGTCCACCTTGTCCTTGAATGGTTGGGTGGACTGGACATTAACATTTGGCCCACTATTTCCATGTATTTGCCAAACACTAAGTAAATAAATGAGGTTCCAAAGTCACTGCAACACACCACCAAGTAGTAATGCTTAGGTGAAAAAAAATGAGGACAAATAATATCTCCTAGTCTTTAATTTTAATTAAAATGAAATTGGATCAAATTTAAGTTCTCACCTACTGTGAAGAATGTGGTTCAGGCCCCATCCAAAAGACAAGGCCTGAAATTGTTTTTGATTGCTGTTATAAACAAACATCTTAGTTTTCACATTTATTCAGTTCTGTTGAAACTTCAAAGTGCAATTATACTTTGATGCTATTATAGTATTTTTGAAAGTAAAATTCAGATAATTATATTTTGATACAGAGACTGGAAATCTATGAATTTCAAGGAAATAGCACTTGTTTTATAACTGCATAGTTTTATTGAAAGAGACTTCCAAAATAATTTCTTACTTCTCAAGGTTTTAATGACAAGATCGACATGTGTTGTATCAATATATCAGTTCACCTTGATTACCTCTGGAGAGAAAAGTAGAATATAATTCACATGAATGAATTAATGGTTTAATAAATAAATAGTTCATACTGAGCTATCAAAACTTAGTAAAAATTTATGGTTTCAGCAATATACAAATCACATTTAACTAGGGTTGCTAGTTGCTAACAGTTTTTATATTTATAATTCTACAGCTTACAATAAATAGGAATATTGTTGTGCTATTTGTGCACTTTGCTTATTTTATTAATTCACTGGGTATATTTCTAATTCAATCTGAAACAGTGGTGGGTTGGTCCTGCTTTGGTCAGGTTCTTGCAAACTGGTAGTACTGGGAGGCTCCGCTCACCTGCCCAGAAGTAATCATCGACAATGAGCACATGCACACACAGTCCCAATGTGAACTGGTAGTAAAGGTAAGTGGAACCCACTCCTGATCTGAAAGTACAATGAATTTTCTATTTTTTTAAGCAAAATATTTTATTGGTTTTTTTTTTCATATAATAGGGAAAAAGGTAAGGGGAAAAAACTCCAATTTGCTACAACAGCTTGTTATTTGAGGTTATGTTCCAATCTTAAATGTACAATATATCAATAGTTTTAAATCATGTTATATGTTTTACATATCAAAAGTTCCACTGAGCTTTAGTAGGACCGTCTCTGGTCCAACAGTGTTAAATGCATACACAATTTAGGCTAAATTACATTTCTCAAAATATCATTTTCACCTTTTACCAAGCATCAATTTTTACAATTGTTTCTTTTCTTGTGATCTCAGCCTTCAAGGCGATGTGCCCCCCCTTGTCTGCGGAGGAACAATGGGCTTCTCCCCTCCCCCTGTCTATTGATCTCTCTTCATCACTTCCCCCTGTGCCCCCTAAATCGTCACCTTCCAGGGGAACATTATGGTCTTCATAGAAAGCTTCTGCTTCCTTTGTAGTATTTATTCTATTCTTTTTTTCCTCCCAGAATATTAACAAATCTTCTGGCATCAGCTGCCTAATCATAATTCCTTTAAGATATTTTTTTTTGGGTTAGAAATTGATATTTGTGTCTGGTGTCCATTTTCTTTTTCGGAATCTGTTTAAGCACTACAATTTCCTTGTCCCTGTACCTCAAGGGTTGAAACATTTTTTTTCTATTAATGGCAAATTATTGACAATCTGTTTTCCAATCTGATGAGATGAAATGACATTTGCTTCATCAATGTACAAAAATCTGCACTGCCATAAATTTCCACATGTCAATCAATCTTACTAGATACAGACATTTTCATTTTTAGACAATAATTACCGTGTAGATATAGATATGATATAGGTGCAGATATAGATATGATATAGATGTAGATATGATATAGCTAATAGTGGATTATCAGTAAATTGCCATTTTAAAAATTAAAAGTAATATGAGGTAGTCACATGTTTGTAAGCAGTGTTAATAAAACCTAAAAAAACCCTTGTGTACTGAATTAAACACATTCCAGTCACCTTTACTGTTAAAGGTGTTTTAAAACAGAGCAGTTGTTTCAGGATGTGCAGTCACTTTTAGGGGTGATAAATGTGCACATTTCAGAACACCGGAATAAAACATCTGTATATGCTATTCACATACATGTATTAAATCATGAGTTGATAAAAATGTATTTGAATTCTGAGGACTGAACCCCACACATCTGGATAACATCTAAAGCTGGAGAAAATTGCATTAGCCCATTCATTTAAGCTACAAGGCTGTGATATTGGAGAATTCCCAGTTATGATCTGCTATATTGCTCCTGTGAGTCAGGGGTGTCAAACTTAATTTCACTGAGGGCTGCATCAGGGTTGTGTTTGGCCTTGGGAAGTGAGTGTAGCAAGGGGGGTCATGGCCAGCTTGATGTCACTTGTGTAAGGGGTGCCTTTGGTGGCCTGAGGGTTCTGCCAGTGAAAACCAGCTCCCAGGTTCCGTTTTTGGCTGTGACAGCTTCCAGAAACCCTCTACCAAAGATAATGGATAACAGTCTCCTTTGTTCCATTTTTGCTGATAGAGGGCTGGTCCTTTGCTGTTTCCAGGGCAGTCCTGTGGGCCAGGCCTAAGCACCCGTAGTCTGGAGGCAGCCCCTGGGTCTTATGTTTCACACCACTAATGTGAGTGATTAATTACAATAACAATTCTACTAGACCAGTAGTCCTAATTTTGATATTTCTGCAATCTTGTTACCTTCAGTGATCTTGCATGGATATAACTTAGAACCAATTGCAACATCCATAATTATATCATTTATTTATGTGTGAAGGGAAAAACAGTAGGCATTCAATTCTCCTGCTATGAGTGCCTTGGTTTCTTCCAGAAATCATGCATTCATAAATACCTAGATGCCGAACGCACTAGGTTCTTTTGGGATAAGCAACATTATGCAAAGTGCAGTAAGAAACCATAAGCTACAGAAATGAAAGACATCAGATAAGAAAAAGAAATGGAGCTTTTCCCCATTTGGGGATGAATAGATCAGAAAATCTCCCTACTGGCTGTTGGGACCAGTTTCCTAAACATTTTGTGGATAAAATCACTCTTGTTTATTCCGATTTTTTCTGTGTGATGTGAGGACTGTATGTAGTAAGTAGTGCATGTCTAGCCTGATGGATTTCCTGGATTTCTCTGTCTTGCTCTCTCTCTATTTCTTTGGTGAAATATAACCAAAATATAATATAATTAATATACTCGTAATATAATTAAGATTTCCTTAAGGGAGCGTGCATAAGTACATCTGCATGCCTACCATCCCTGTCCTACTGTTCCCATCCATTTGTAATCATCCCATGTGTTTATGGCTAAGTTTTGCCTATTTA
>JANHFP010009364.1:3502-22241 GCA_032468135.1 Calamaria suluensis
TGGCCGTAAGTTTGAACCATAAGTCACTTTTTCAGGATCGGTCACTGAATGAACTGTTGTAAGTGGAGGATACCCACTTACAGCGAGAACAAGGAGGTGCGCAAAGCGAGCAGGTCGCGCGCTGGGGAACTGCAGAACCAGTGCGAGCTTGACCTACCTTGTCAACATGGATGTAATAAAAATGATCCTGGTGATATATAGCCTTGAACATGCGCATCAGCTGGCGGTACGCTCTTCCGTGGACGACCAAGACAAAGGCGATCCTGACGGGGTCGGCTGGCATGTATTCGATGGAGTCTTCATCCCACTGGAGATTGTTATTGGCTTTCCCTGTTTGGAAAGAAAACAACAACATCACTCAGCGTCTCTTAAGGCAGGACCTTTCGGCAGTTGGATGAGAGATGGAACCATCCTTCACACATGGTGGACATGTCCCGAAGCGAAAAGATATTGGACGAAGCGGCGGCGAAATATAACATTTGTTGATACCGATTCTTTTTTCTTTTTTTAAAAAAAATATTTTTTATTGAAATTTAACATAAAACACGTACGACATATACATAACTCACAGTTTAAAAACCTGCAATAACAAATACAATGAAAAAGAAAAGAAAAAGAGAAAAAACAACCATGAAATACACAGAAACAAAAACCCGATGTTTGATTGATACCGATTCTGTGGGCGTGGCTTGGTGGTGGGCGGGTCATGTGACTGGGTGGGCGTGGCCAATTTTCCTTTTTGCCTTTTAAAAGCATTTTTTTTAAACTACCTAAGCATTCGCTGGAATAGGTAGTAAAAAAACTGATTCTAAAAGGGAAAAAAAGAGAGCCATTTTTACTACCCATTCCAGCGAATACTTAGGTAGTTAAAAATACTTTTAAAAGGCAAAAAAAAGAGAGCCTCCAATGATCGTGCAGAGGGGGCGGGGCTAGGGATTTTTGCTACTGGTTCTCCGAACCATCCGCTTCCATCGCTACCGGATTGGCTGAACCGATCCAAACCGGGAGCATTTCTCCCCTGTAGTACAGCTTTCAGGGCCCTTCATGTGATAGATATAAAATATTCTTCCAATTTAGTCCTCCTGAAATCATGGAGTTAATTCTTTTCGTTAAGCAAACACTGACCTCAGCGTTCTCCAACAAATAATTTATGACTCTGTATCTTTATAATTTAAGATTATACGTGGAAAATTCCTTTCCCTCCAGTAACTACTGGAGCTTCAGGAACGGCATATGGTGTCAAGGGGAGAAAAATGTGCAATGAGAATGCCAGAGAATTTTAATTTCTGAAAGAGAAATACCATATATATATATATATATATATAATTTACTGTCAAGACTATTAAGTTTCCATATCTAGTTTAATGAAAAGAAGGACTAGGGGAGACATGATAGCACAAGCTATTTTCCAAAGCACCAGATGGCAGAACAAGAAGCAATGGGTGGAAATTAATCAAGAAGAGAAGCAACTTAGAACTAAGGAGAAATTTCCTAACAGTTAGAACAATTAAACAGTGGGACAACTTGTCTCCAGAAGCTGTGAATGCTCCAACACTGGAAGTTTTTATGAAGATGTTGGATAACCATTTGTCAAAAGAGTTGTAGGTTTTCTTGCCTGGGCAGGGGGTTGGACTAGATGACCTCCAAGGTCCCTTCCAACTCTTATTCTATTCTATTCTATTCTACTGCTACTTATTCTTAGAAATGGATAACTGAACGACAAAAATCATTAGTGCAAATATATATTCAGCATGTCTAATCCCTTCTCATTTTTTTTCCTTTACTCCCATTTTGTTACCCTTAGCTAATAAACAGGATTAGTTGCATTGTATTTATTATCTTGACAATTTGAAGTATTTTTATGCATTTCCTTTTCGTTTTTCCTCCATCAGAGACTGTGCAGTTGATTCAACTTGTGTATTATGCATGGAATGCTTTCTGGGAAGTGTTCACAGGGAGCATCGATACAGGGTTAGTAAGTTTGTTTATTGGGTTTTAACTTTTTAACATTTTTTATGTTTTATGCGCAAATTATTGCCAGACATTAGCAATAAAACAAAACAAAAATCTACCCTAAATCACAGTTGTGACTTCCAAAAGCCTCACTGAGGCTATTTTGAAAACCGTAAGTGTGTAATATTTCAAGGATCATGCATGACCACCTTTACTGTACCATAAGCTCCTTTTTAAATAAGCTGTTTCTACTTGCAAGGCATGAGAAAGGTGGCTTTCTTTTAAAGAGTTACTGACAGATATAATGAAGGTGCCCCTGCCAGATCTGAAAAATTCTTTTGCACATTAGATTCAAATTCTGTACATCTATCGGAGTCCTGAGAGAATCTACATATAACTCTCATACACTGAATACATTTCTACTAGAAGTTCTGTTTTGTTTTTCTGTCAGTTGTGGCAAAAATGTATTCTGGAATCTGAGAAGGCCCCTTAAATAAATGAGCAGAACTTTCTGGAGGACACTGCTGCCTCAGTGTTTCAAGACATAGCATTTAACTCGTGATACTGTGTGACCAAACAGTCCTCCAACAAATAATTTGTCCAGCTATTGTATTATAATTCATGATTTCAGCAAATAAAATAACTAGAAATTGGGTGGAACTCACTTAATACTGCCTGGCTTAGCAATCAAAATTCTGATCCCAATTGTGGTCATAAGTCAAATTAAGAACGACCGTTACTGTGAAGCAAATGGGTAGGAAAGATCCCCTCCCCTTCTTTCCCATAACATTCATTTTCAACTTCTGGTCCATGAATTTAAGCTTGGATTCTTCACACAGTCTTGTATTTCTTCCCTAAGGCGAAGGAACTGTAAATTAATTATTATGTAATTATTTGTTGTTAATTTTTGAACCAATGTTTATTTGTGTTTTCATTTGACCAGTATTTTCCATTCTTGCATATTTTAAATAATACTTTAGATGACAACTTCAGGTGGAGGTGGGTTCTGTGACTGTGGTGATACTGAAGCTTGGAAAGAAGGTTCTTACTGCCAGAAGCATGAACACAGTACTTCAGAAACACAGGAGGATGAGGTAACAAGATGTGTCATCTTAAATTACATTATATGATGATGAGATATTGTGTGGAATTAAGAAGATAAGAGAGTAAATTTTTTGACTATACTACCTTGGCTTACTTGTCATAGAGTATAATTACTTAATCTTGTATGAACAAATACTTTTATTTAACAGATATCTTGTTTTTTGGGTGGGTGGGACTTTTTAATAATAATTTTGTTCAACATTTCAATTAAAAAAGTTTTACAAACTGAAAAAGAAAAAGGGTACAAAAGATAAATAGGAAAATAGGAAAAAAAGAATATAGTAAAAAGAAAAGAAATATGCAAAGAAATGACTTCCTCCTTCATCACAAGTGTAAACAATTTTAGTAACCTTATCTTAAAATATAACAAATGATTTCTTTTCCCCATATCCCATCTCTTATCGATAAACAAATCAATAAAACTTCATCATTTCAGCTCTGGGGTCAGCAAAACTCTAGTAATTGTTACCAGAGAAAATACCTATTTTAACCTTGATCAAATAAATCCACATTATATTCTTCCCTTTTTACTTTTAATAATTTTACCCATAATCTCTTCACATAACTTCATAGAACTTGATTTCTTTTCATTTTTTTATTTGTACTTACAAAATCCTTCAAAATTTCAACGTTTCTTTTGTAAATCCAATATAGGAAAGCAATCCAGGCCACTCTTTTGATTTTCCATTTGTATATTTTAATTAATATATCAATATATCAATTTAATTTATATACCCAGTACAGAATCTTTTTCTGTACCATTCTTGTAGCCTAGCTTTTAAATTATTGCTCAGGTACCCTAATCCAGTAAAATTTGTTTCATCTTCTATACATCTTTTAAAAACAGTCTCTAATATGGTAGATGCTCTTAAAGTTAAGATTTATTCTTAAAGTTGGGCCCACAGGTCACAAATATTCTTCAATTTGTCTAGTATCAAAATATTTTGGTCCAGTCTGTATTAGTAAGTCAAATTTAACTATACTTCTCATTTAATTGAAAAGTACAAAGAACTAATCTCGCGTTTCCTCTTGTATCCAATTTTGCAAATCTTATCCTGTTAGTTTTTGTTTAAGAATTCAAAACAAAAGCATTTCTCCAGAGGAAGGATTCTTTAAACTTGTATTTAAAACTTCTTTCATTAGGATTGAAGTAAATTTACTCTGTGTTATAAAACCTGTCAATCCAAGGGTTACTACTAATAGCTGAAAAGCAGTTAAGCAATTTTTTAAAAGTGATTAACAAAAGAGGCTTGATGAACATTATGCCCATGTAGGCTGTATGACAGCTGTAAGCTTGATTGAATTTCCGCAACTGCCAATGCTCGACTTGAGCTAATTACAAAAACATCCATTCCTGCAGTCCACTCACAAGGGGAACCTCACAATGTCTCCATTTTCTGGAGATCTATCTGATCACTGGTCTCCACAATTCTGTTGCTGTTCCTTCAGAGATGTCTAAGTTTACTTTGAATCCTTAGGATAAATTATTGTTTTTTGTATTTTTAATTTCAACAGATTCCCCTTTTGTGGAAATGATCCATAATAATTCTGTCTTGGTAAGAGTATCCAATTAATGAAGGCCTTTTAAACTGGTGACCTGCGGGCCAGATCTGGAAAAAATCAAAAATTCCAGTTAGTTTAGCCTGAAACATCTGGAAATACACATTGATTAATATAAATTATAAAAATAGTACCAGAGCTGTTTATTTTACCTAAGGTGATAGTTGTGTTCCCTTTCTTTCTCTTCCCTATTTTTTTTACCTATTTATCTAAATCTTATTATTAACATATATCTGATTCCTTGTATATCTTATTTGATTCTGAAAAATAGAAAAGAAATAAAGAAAGCATAGTGAATGTTACATAAATATTCAGAAAACCATGAAATGAAATATTCAAATTCATTTGGGTATATTTTAATAAGTATTAATATTAATAAGTCCACAAAGATAATATATCAGGGTAGAAAAAACTAAGAAAATTTCTTGGTATAATAATATTTTCACTGTTTTTATTTTAGGATCCTGTTGTGCGCTTGCCAGAAGATATGATAACGAAAGTGTATGGTATTTTTGCAGTTGTGTTTCAGTATGCTGTAGATATATTAACATGGGAAAAGGAAAATGAGCTGCCACCAGGTTTAGAAACAGCGTAAGTAGGAAACCAAATTCCAGTGTTTGATTCCTAGTTCTACTAAAACATTATTATGATTGTTCTTTTAAACAGTAAAAGAAAAATGTATTATACACAAATTATTTGTAAAAAGTGACTTGAATTGTAGTGACTTCATGAATGGCATGAACTTACCTCAGAATTATAAATTCAGTGTCTTACGTCATCATAAAAGACTTCCTGAGTGACTGTGTCCAAACAAACAGGTAACCAAATCAAATTCCAAAAAGGTATTTTCAACTATGACCTGGCATTGTTTCAATGTCTACTATTATTGTTCCCTGATTACCAGCAGTCCTTTTAACCTGCCATCATCCAGGATTTATCAGCTTTGTCATTGTTTTTCAAGAATTTATTCTTGAGTCTTGCCAAATTTAGAATTATATTTTATACTATCAACATATAGCAGAATCAGGTTGGCTTTTCTAGGCTTAAAAGTCTGAATTGGACTTAGTTAGTAATTTGATGGGAGACCACCCAAGCTCCTTTGGCTGTAGGGTAGCCTAAACAGTTTTTTTTAAAAAACCTAGAAAGAAAACAGTAGCACTTCTTTATTGTTGGTAGGAAAGTTTAGTCTCTGTACTCAAACCTACATTTTCACTTTTGTTAGTATTTTATTTTGCTTCATTGTAAACACTGAAGACAGCTAACAGTAAATGAAATGCAGAAACATGTGAATAGCAAAGAGATTTGTCCAGATAAAAAGCCAATACACTTTGTAATGGGTAAGTGTTTTATTGGTATTGCTATGTTATATTAATAATAATAAAATATATTAATAATAATTTAATTTTTTGTCTTTAATCAACAAGTTTTACTTGTTCTTACTGCATACTTTCTATACAGTACAGAGAATGCAATGAATAATGGAAAAATGATGCCAAAAATACTTTAACTGATTGAAATGACTGAATGGTTTGTGATTCTGTCTTTACAGCAAGAAAAATGATACTTATTACTGCATGCTTTTTAATGATGAAGTCCACACATATGAGCAAGTTATTTATACACTTCAAAAAGCAGTCAATTGTACACAGAAGGAAGCCATTGGATTTGCAACAACTGTGGATAGAGATGTAAGTAATTTATTTAAGCTTATTAACTTTTTACTTAAACATTTATTAATCTTTATATTATAAGTTCCTATTGATTAAAGAAAACTAGAATAGGGGAGTGTGACAATTTCCAGAACAATATTAGAGCATGGTTCAGTGCTTGAGCATTTTTATTATTGTCTGATTAATAAATAATAATGCGGAGTCTCCCCCTGTCTCTTGTGCAGTACAGTAAATACTATACAACCTTTTTTTTTTTTTTTTTTAAAAAAGTCTTTATTGAGTATTTAAATATTTTTAAAAACAGACAAATCACCACTAAAAACATTAAACGTATACACATATAAAACATATATGGATAAGTAAAAATTCAACAGAGTAGAATATATAAAAAGAAAAAAAATCATATTTTCTTTACAACTTTTATTAGTATTTTCCTGTTGTATTTTCCCATTTTTTAATTTTATCATTTCTCATATTCAATTTTGTCTTTGGTTTCTACCCAATTATACCATTTATGCCATACACCATAATATTTTGATTTTTCTTTTTTTCGTATTTGCATAGTCAGATTGTCCATTTCTGCACATTCATATATTTTTGTATCACTGCTAATTTTGTGGGTGCTTCTGATGTTTTCCATTTTTGTGCTATTAATAGTCTCACAGCCGTTAACATGTAAAATACTATACAACCTGGAGGAGTTTGTACTTCCCAGTCTGATAATTTTTTGCAGTATACCACAATTGTGATTTGGGGAAAGCAGGTTTGCTTTTTTTTTTTTTTTTTTAAGAAAACCCGGCATACCAAGACATTTGTATGAGTTTATACCTTATCAAGCACATCAAATGATTTAAAGTGACTTATGCATACCCAGCATATTTTTGATCTGGTATAAGTAGTCCATACATAGTGTAGCCCCCATTCTACTATCATACTATCACCCAACAATTCTACCCTTTTAATTTATGAGTCCCTATCTATATTGGCATGTATTTGTGGTTCCTGGAGAATTCCATAGTTTTATTCATTCTCTTACTTTTATATTTTAAACTATGGAATGTATGTAATTTTCAAATCACAATCATTTGTTTAGCAAGTATTTGATGGTAATGAAAACAATGACTTCTGACAGTCTTTGACTTGCATCATTGCAGTATCCCCACAGTCATACAATCTGATTTGGGCACTTGACAACTGTCATGGATTTATACAATAGTTACAATGACCTGGAGTCACATAAGCACAATCTGCAAGCTTCCCAGCCAACTTCTGACAGACAATGCCAATGAAGGAAGCCATATTTGCTTAATGATGGCATGGTTTGCTTATAGACAATTGTGATTAACTTAACAAGCATGGCAAAAAAGTTATAATATCAGACACAAGTAACTTAAATGACCAGTTCACTTAGCAATGAAAGCAATGGTACTTATGTTTTCCTTTGAGATTTATGAGCATTTATAGATTGAGGGAATTTGTAAAATATTTAGGTTAAGTTACTGAATATGCATGAAAATGGAATACACCTTCAATTTTGTGTATGACTACTTTATAATTATTTAATATAATTAGTACATGTCATGATTGATGTTTGGCAGACATAATATAATTCAAGAACAGACAATATAGTGATTTCAGTCTTGAACTATATGGCACCCAAAGGATTTAACAGTTAGCCATTTTGAAACTATTCAATGTGCCATTAAATGCATTATGCAGTCTTTTTTCTGTTAAGAGTCTATTCTGTCATGTCATTTTTAGAGCTTATATGGAAGTGGAAATTGATGTGGAATTAAATGGTACTGAAGCTCTTTACAGTAATACTTTACCTTTCTGGATTACCTTTTTTCTTTTGCATAGAACACTATGTGAGAATGATGTATAATTATTAAGAGGTCTTTAATGATAGTTTACAAGAAAGCTTCTGAATTTAGATCAACTAATCCCTGTTATAAAGTTTGAATTATCTTTGAATAACTTGTTAATTGCTGTGTGATTTTAATAGGGGCGCAGATCAGTTCGTTATGGAGACTTTCAGTATTGTGACCAAGCCAAATCTGTTATAGTGGTAAGTTACATGGTTTAACTTTCCTTAGTTAATAATAAATTATTGGTTCAGCATTACCATCTCACAATTGTAACCTATCTGTACTTATAAAAAATGCATGTTTAATGCAAAGAAGAAAATAATTATTCAATATTGTAAAGATAAAGACTATACAGGCAAACAGGAATGATATATGTTTCATTGGTCTTTTTCCAATTAAGTATATTGGAATAAAAATGATATAAGAATTTAAATTGACATATGATGCTATTATTTTATCAGTTTGTAAGATAATTCAAAAGAATTTACTGAATTAAAATTGTTCGCATCCTGTATTAAAAATTACATCTTGCAAATAATATTTTCCTTAAGTTTTTTAATGTTTAAGTGAATACATCTTACACAAAGATTTGTTTTAATTAAACATTTGACTTTTGCACCTTTCTTCTCTTCCTCATCTTAAGAGAAGTACTACTCGCCAGACTCGGCCATTGAAGGTTCAAGTTATGCGTTCATCTATTGTTGCCCATCAAAGCTTTGGTCTGAAGCTTCTCACTTGGCTGAGTAACATTATTGGATATTCAGGTACTGGAGTTAAAATATGATCTTAAAAAAAGATCTGAGGTAAATGTATATGAATGAAAAACTAGAAAATATTTTCTGGATACTCCAAGATAAAGGTAAATATAAAACTGTTCTGATAAATTATAAATTATTTACTCAAAATTATAGAAACCAAAATACTTTAAATTAGAAAAAGTATATAAGTGGATTTCTTAATATTATTTTTCTAAAAGAAGCTGCAAGAATATTTTGCATTGAAATTTTATTGTGGAGGGTATTTCTTGCAAAAGAATTCATCTCGCAAAAGGAAAATTTTGTAAAAGGCACAATTGTGCCTCATTCATGCCAAATCAGAAATGGTTGACTTGATTTTGACTTCTCTGGTTTATATTATTTGTGGAGAAATTATGTCCCTTTTTTGTTATTTAACATGTAAGGGAAGCCAGCAATTATAGATCAACAGCAGTTGGAAGGCAGCTAATCTCTCCATTTCAGCTATGTAATCTAAAAGCAAATTTAGTAGTATTTCACTTTGAAAATTCTGTTGCATTTTCTTCTTTTCAGACGGGAACCTGTGCTATGCTTTTTTAAACTGTTAGAAACTTGAAGACTATTATATATTGATAGCTTTAATTTAAATGGGCAATGTAAATACTTCCAGTGCTAAGATTCTGAATATTAGTAATTAAGTCATAAGTATAACAGAATTAAATGTATGTGAAACTTGATTATGGAAGCAGACCAATACCACCTTTTGACTCTTCTTTCCTTTTTAATTAGATGGTCTTCGTAGAATATTGTGCCAAGTTGGTTTACAAGAAGGACCAGAAGGAGAAAATTCTTCCCTTGTTGATAAATTGATGCTTTCCGATTCTAAACTTTGGAAAGGTGAATTGTTAGTTTTGTTTTTTAAAAAATATACATATAGAATATCATCAAGTGTTGATACATTTTATGTAGCCTGTTATGCAGTGCTTGCTTCTTTGGCAATTTTCCTGCCTTGCCCGAGAATATGTGTTTTTGCTACTTGCAAAGTATCAGGCTATTTTTAAGCATTATCTTAACAAAATTTCTATTAACAGTTTCAATACCTGTTCCAAATAAACATGCATAGGTTATACTGCAATCCTCTTATAATTAGTAGAACTAACTTTACAGGGTTGATTAGTTTCTGATCAGGGTTTGGGAGCACAGGTTGAAGTTCACTCTGTATCTTTTTCCTTAGAATTTGTAAATATTATTTAAATATTAATATTTATTAATTTGTAAATATGTATTGTAAATATTGAGGCAGCCCCTCAAATATCAGAATTTGAGGGTTGCCACAAAAAAGAGAGGGTTAATCTATTTTCCAAAGCACCAGAAGGCAAGACAAAAAACAATGGATAGAAACCTATCAAGGAGAGAAGCAACCTAGAGGTAAAGAGAAATTTCTAAAAGTAAGAACAATTAACCAGGTGAACAGCTTCCCTTCAAAAGTTGTGGGTGCTCCATCACTGGAGGTTTTTAAGAAGAGAATGGATAGCCACTTGTCTGGAATGATATAGGGTAGCAATAGCAATAATACTTAGACTTATATATACCTCTTCACAGTGCTTTACAGCCCTTTCTAAGCAATTTACAGAGTCAGCATATTGCCCCCAACAATCTGGGTCCTCATTTTACCAACCTCAGAAGGATGGAATGCTGAATCAATCTTGAGTCAGTCAGGATTGAACTTCTGGCAGTTGGCAGAGTTAGCCTGCAATACAGCATTCTAACACTGAGCCACCATGGCTCTCCTGCTTTTGCAGGGGGTGGACTAGAAGACTTCCATAGTGCCTTCCAATTTGTTATTCTGTTAAATATATGCTCATCATCTGAGTAAGCAACATAAAGCACAGAAAAAGTAAGGAGTAATTCAGGAAACAGAAATAAGGGAAGAGATAAAAAGAAACCTAAAACTTTATTCTACCTACCTTATTTGTGATCCCTCTCCATATCTTTCTGTGCTTATCAAACATCCTTGCTTCCACCATGTTCTGAAATTAATTCATATATTACTTTACTTCTTGCTCTTTACACCTTTCTTTCTGAGACACTTTTGATGTCATACAAGCACAACTCTTCCTTTCAACCCAGTCACTCTTCTTTTATATAATTTTCAATAATTATTTTTCTCCATATGAGCAGACCACGTCAGTGAACTTTCTTCATAGTGATCATACATTTAATATTCATTCATTCATTCATTCATAACCCTTATCTTAGCTACACAAGGTTCTTAGGTAACTCCTTCTTTTATGATGCTTCTGACACACATAATTAGTCATAGGATTAGAGGAACCTTTCAGGTTTTCTCATACAACACCCTGTTCAGTGTAGAAATCCTCAGACCTTCCTGTCAAATACTTGACCACTGTTCCATTGCCAAGTAACATATTACAAAATGGGAAGAAATATATACAGCCATTTTCACTCATTTTGACAAATATTCATTTCCCACAATAGTCCACATACTATGTACGACCTTTTACCAACGTTTCCTATTTTAAGATGTCTCCATTATTTCCCCTATTTTTTTAGTAAGCATTTTGCCAGTGTGCATTAATGCATTGTTTTAGAGCAGGGGTCTCCAACCCCCGTTTTGTGGACTGGGCTATGGGCTGTGGCACATTTTGTAGCACTGGGCTGTGGCATGTCAGAAACTGAGCTGCGCAAACAAGCAAAGCCCCATCTATGGGATGCAGGCAGTGTACACTCCACCCCCTCCAGTCTGCGTAATAACCTCTCTCCACAGAAGTAGCCCTTAGTACCCAAAAGATTGGGGGCTGCTATTTTAGAGGGCCATCTGTTACATAATAGTTCCATAGTGTAAAATGTTTAGTATTATTTAAGATTTACTGTTATTTTTAATAGACTGTTTTCATGCAAGTTGATATTTAATATGCATTTTTTTGTGACGCTTCCCTTGTTCACCCCCAGGAGCTAGAAGTGTGTATCATCAGTTATTCATGAGCAGCCTACTTATGGATTTGAAATACAAGAAACTGTTTGCTTTCCAGTTTGCCAGGGTGAGTAATTTTCAGTTACAAATTCTTTATAATATTATTGATCTGGCTTGGTTCCAGTTCCAACTTTTATTCTGGATGAAGTTGCACTCCTCCTATAGAAAATAATCCATGGTTTGGGAGTCCTTTAAGAGCATCTGCTATAGCAGCTGGCAAAAGCCAACTGTGACACTTTTAGAATCAAGAGACCTTTGCAACAATGACTTGTAAGCTTCCATAAGATCCAACCAGTCCACTAACTAGAACAGAGGTTCCCAAACCTGGCAGGTTTAAGACTTGTGGACTTCAACTCCCAGCATAGCTGGCTGGAAAATTCTGGGAGTTGAAGTCCACAAGTCAGAAAGCTACCAAGTTTGGGAACCTCTGAACTAGAAGTAACAAATAAATTGGTGTTACATCTCTGTTGTGATTACTGCAATGATTACAAATATGATTCTAGATCAGATTCAAAGTATAATTGAATCTGATCCCCAAATGATCACCACTTAATTTGACATCCGAATGTCTATAGAATAGTTTTCTCATCTCTGAGTTTACCCCTTGTGGTCCTGAAGGATCACCATCCCAGATAAAGTAAATGGTGGTTCTTCTCTCCCTTTAGAATAACTTGCCTCTTAAGATATAAAATGCCCCTAACTTAGTAGAATAAAAGAAGATTAAATTTTCATGAGGCATTTTTGATAGGCAAGGTAAAAAGGTGACATTTCATGAGTTGGTTGAATTATTATGCAACTCCTCTTAATAAATACCATGTTATTTAAGTGGCCTTGAATTGAATTGAACTAATAATTTTCAATTTTTCCATTAACTCATAAATATTCTAGTTATATATTGTAAAAAAGATTTTATATATATCACAACTCCATCAATTTACTTTAAATATTGATTGAATCCAGAAATGTTTCCTATACAATGGATACATTTGGTATTTGTATTTAATTTTCTATTGTTGCTACAGGTGTACCCCTAGCCATAGTTTAGTAAATTGAAATATAAAGTTGCCAATTTTAGAACATAGTTTTCCATGACAAATGTGATACTTAGACAAAACATCCAATCAGTGCAGATTAGAGGTGAATTTCCCCTTGTTGTTTAGAATTATCGGCAGTTGCAGAGAGATTTTATGGAGGATGATCATGAGCGGCCAGTGTCGGTGACTGCTCTCTCTGTTCAGCTCTTCACTGTACCTACTCTGGTGAGTAGTGCTATCTTTTTTTAAAACTGATAGTTGGCACTTTTTGCCTTTTTGCCTTCTTCTTAATAGAATTATGAGCGATTGCAGAATGATTATGTGAAAGATGACCACGACAGAGAGTATTCAATTGCTGACCTCTCGGTGCAGATATTCACAGTACCTTCTCTTGTAAGTATTTAAATGTTGAATGAAATCTTCTGTTTGTTCTTGAAGGCCACTTAAATCTAATACAGCTATAATGTATTATTATGTTTTGAATCCTAAATATTGATTCTTGTATATTTTTATGATTTAAAGAAGACAGAACCTACCTGTAACAAAATTATAATCTGTAGACTGGGAAAAAAGAGTATGTGGTAGTGGTGGTAGTGGCTAAGGCACTAAACTAGAATTGAAGAGGCTATGAGTTCTGTTCCTGTAATAGGTACAATGCCAGATGCACAGAAGAAGATACCATCTTTAACTCCAAAATATGAGTCCAATAAATCGGTCATCTAGGTGCATACAGCATACTAAAGCTTCTGAATCTTTCCCCCCTAGCTCACATGCTGTTTTTCTGATTGTTCGCCATGCTTCATCTTTACTTTTACGTTTCTTTCCATTATTTTGTACTCTGCTTCATTACCCAACTTTGTCCAGTCCAACTTCCTCATTGCTTTCCTTCATATTTTCATAGATATGATCCTTTCATTTTCTTAAATTCTAGTGAGCTTTAACCATTTCCATTTTAATTTCATTGCCACTTTGTTGCTTAATACACTCTCATATTCTGAACATTACCGGATAATCCCAAACATTCTGGCCCCCCTAATTTTATTTATTACTGAAACATCAATTTTAGCGTGTTTCATTTTCAATTTGACGGTTTTGCCTTGCAACTTGATTCTATTCATATTTCGGAGAAATAAGGGTGGATCCTCTGAAATTATCTCAACAGCGCACATTGTAAAAAATGTGCGCTGTTGAGATAATTTCAATGCCACATAGCTTCAGCAAATTTGTATGTTGTTCTTGTTATAAACAATTCTAAAAAAATGAATGTGATCACTATTTATGAGGTTAGACTATTTAACTCTCAGCTGTTCATTTTTAATGGATGATTTTTAACTATGGTTCAAAGTTTCAGAAAAATGGTATCTCTATTTAAAACTAAAATTTTTAGAGGCATGGGTTTCTAACAATTTATCCAATCCTTTAATTATCTTGGAACATGATGATTCTGTTGGTTTTTTATTCAGGAACTATTTGCTTTTGGTGCTGAAAAGAGCTGTGTTTCACGTACAAATAATTGTTTCTGCAGCTTCTGATTAAAACACTTTAAAATGTACTTTTTCTATAGGCAAGAATGTTAATTGTGGAAGAGAATCTCCTGACTACTATAATCTCAACATTTATGGATCATTTACGACATAGAGATATACAGGGGAGATTTCAGTTTGAACGGTATACTGCAATACAGGCATTCAAATTCCGACGAGTCCAAAGCCTGATTCTGGATTTAAAGTAAGTGTGTTTTTAAAATCACACAAATATATTTTTATGTAAATACAAAAATCATACTGCAAATTTATTTCTGCTGTATGTAGGTATGTGTTGATAAGCAAGCCAACTGAGTGGTCAGATCAACTGAGGCAAAAATTTCTAGATGGCTTTGATGTCTTCTTGGAATTGCTGAGGTGTATGCAAGTAAGTAATTTACAAAAAAGTACCATATTAATTGCATGATTACAAACAAGATAGTGAAAATTGTTTTTCATATAATTGTTACATTTCCAATACCTTTTGCATTAGGTTTCTTTGTTCTTGGGGATAGGATAGAGTTTCAGTAAAGCTAATTTTTCTACATTCCTCTTTATTGTTGAAGACTTTCTTGTGAAGAATTGTTAAACTTTAGGAAGTCAGATGCTAGTAGGTGTGAGTTGGTGAACCAGAATTGTAATGGATATAATTTCTTAGCATTGCAGGTTTGCCCAGTTTTTCCATCACAAATGAATTTAGAATGAGCAAACTACAGGCAGCCATTTTTCTTTCTTGGCTATAGACAGTCACTAGGCAAATACTTACTGGGTCTTTGCATTAATACTTCTTTGTTATTTTCATCTGTCTGAAGGGTATGGATCCAATAACTCGCCAAGTAGGACAGCATATTGAAATGGAACCAGAGTGGGAAGCTGCATTCACACTGCAGATGAAATTAACACATGTTATCTCAATGATGCAAGATTGGTGTGCTTTAGATGTAAGTTGTTAAAATGTTTCAAATATATTTAAATGAGGGCAATTAAGAACCCTCAAGATTTCTTTATATGATTTGTATCAGTAAGATTGTGTGGTTTAAAATGGAAACTCAAATGCCCATGATTTTGAAGCAGGAAACATTGGAGTAAAATAAATTAACATAATATTCAGGTCTGGGCTAGGGTATATTTCAGAAGGAAAAAAAAGAAAAAGGGGGTGCTCATTAGTATGAGATTAATTATGTGGTGCAAAAGTTACTGTTATACCTATTTGTAGCTGATGTTTTGTGATCCATCTCTAATTTTCTTTGGATAATTTAGAGGTTCTTTAGGGAATAAATTAAAGGGGAAATTCTCTCTATTTTACTAATTGAAAATTTAGGTAGTTAAAAATACCTGTCATTAGCACAGAGGCACAAATGTATCCATTAAATCAGATGGAGAGAACGGATTGGATGAAATTCATACTATCTTAGCTGATTCTGTGGATAACAAATTATCAATTATTTATTTACAGGTAGAATGTGTAAGGTAGAGTACAATTCAGAAAATGAATTGTACTAATGAGGACTCACTTAATTGGGATGCAAACAAAGTCTAGTGAGTGCTCTCTGTCAAGGCCATCTTCTCTCTTTGCTAGAAGTCTGCTCTAGAGTGAAATGATAAAATACTCTAGAAGAAAGTACTAAAAATACCATAGCTCCCATTGCAAAGCAAGCTCCAGTGGCTAGAATAGGAAAGTCTCCCTCACCAGTACTTTTTTCTCTTACTTGGAAATAAATAAAACCAGAATTTAAAGTGTCTTATATGTGCTTGTTTCTGCCACTAAAGTTTTCTTTGTAAGATGGAATTTTATACCTGCTGCTGGCTACTGTGATACAGTTTCAGCAGTTATTAAAACAGCTTTGGCAAATACACTTTAAATAGGTTAGATAAATTTTAACTTAATGCAGTTTTTCACTTGTTTATCTTGATTACAAATGCATGATAATTTTTTTTTCAATTTTAAGAGCTGGGTTTTCTATAAATATAATTACCTTTAATCTTTATAGGAAAAAGTGCTTATTGAAGCATATAAGAAATCTTTGACTGCTTTGATGCAATGCCACTGTGGTTTTACTGATGGAGAACAGCCTATTGAACTCAGCATGTGTGGACATTCAGTTGAAACTATTAGATACTGTGTTTCTCAGGAAAAAGTTAGCATTCATCTTCCTGTTTCCCGTTTACTTGCAGGTAAGACCTAAATTGCTTACTTGATTTGGTGGTTAATTTTTTAATATAGTTTGTTTTCATAACTCTGATACAAGTTTTGTCTTTTGCTTGCTATCTTTGTGGGTGAGAAATGAAGTGAATTTACTTTACAACAAAGATAAGAGCTAGTCATCTGCTCATCACCATTTCAGTGATGCTATAGAAGTGTCCAGTGTCTGGAGATCTATGAGAAACTGGATGGCAAAGAACAAACTGAAATTGAATCCCTCCAAGTCAATGTTGATGAATGTCCAGAAATGAACTGCTTTCTGTCACTTTTGGCTGTGACTCTGGACAGAGTAATGTTCCTTTGAAGAAGCAAGTCTGTGATTTGGCAGTTGTCATAGGTTAATCAGTAGGTGGAGGCTATGTCTGGGAGAACTCTGCTGATCTTTGGCTGGTGCACCAGTTGCAATCTTTTTTGAAATTGGAAACTACCTTATGGCACTAACTCACATTGTAATCATCTCTGTGCCCTCAAAAAGTTGCTGCTATTGAAAACTGCTTTTGAAACTACATTTGCTATAAAATATAGCAGCTTCCTTACTGATAAGTGAGAGTCATTACAGTTACGTGACATTTGTTCTTTGGATGGCACACTGCCCACCAGCAGACTTCCAAATGCTGTCCAAAATTATGGTTTTTAATTTATAAAGCTTTCATGGCTCTGTACTAGATATTTCCAGGACAGTCTTCTTTTGTCCCAAGCAGAGTTGATGCAGATCCCATTTTATGTTAAATGCATATGGAAGAATATAAGGTTTTTCTGTTATGGTTTCAATCTTGTGGAATAATCTACACAAGATCTAGTTGGCACCTTCTCTCATGGTATTTAGAAAGATGGTGAATACCAGTGTTTCATAGATATTTAACCCATAACCTGTAGTTTAAACATAACATTGTTTTTAATTAGCAGGTGCCAAAGTGCCAGATATTTTGTGGTTTTTACATTTCATATTACATTACATTATTTTAATGATCAAATTTCAAAACACCAGGAGTATTTTGGGGATTCTGGTCCTATCTAGATACAATAAATAAATACTGTAATATAATCAATATAATGCATTTTTGTGTTTAATATAGGTCTGCATGCACTTTTGAGCAAAACAGAAGTAGCATACAAGTTTCCAGAGCAGCTACCAATGGTGAGTAATATTATGTTAATAAACCTCTATGACTAGAGTACTTTACTTTAAAACAGAACAAAACTGAACAGTTAATTGGGGAGATCCAGAGGTGACAGTGCCTAGAATCCAGTGAACCATTAAATAGCTATAATTTCCTATATTTTAAGTCATGGAAATAAATTTTTGAATGCTCTTTAAAAACATAAAACAAATACATTGAGTTTTGTGTTTCTCTTCAATCAATACAGAGTGAACTTAGTCCTCCTATGTTAATAGAACATCCCCTGCGATGTCTAGTTTTGTGCGCCCAAGTTCATGCTGGAATGTGGAGGAGAAATGGATTTTCACTTGTTAATCAGGTAAGTCCTGAATGGGAAAATTTTATTTAATCTTTTTCTTTCACCCGAAAACCATAGAACAGTTTGATTTCCTTATTGCTAAAGAGTAAAGTGCTCTGCATAAATGATTAATTTTAAATCTGTGATCTGATTATTTTATATGTTTTCCTAAATGTGTTTTATCAATGGTAGTTTTCTTGAACTCAAAAAGCTTGTTTATTTATTTGTATGTATGTCGCATTCAATATGTGTGACACTGAATTTTGATAATAAATATATGACGTTTTAATCACCTCTGGAAGCTGTGGTACTTTTTTTATCTCAACTTTATTATTTTTATAAGTAGCTCAACATGGCAAACATCCCTAATACTCCTTTCCCCTCCTGTTTTCCCCAAACAACAACAACTCGGTGAGGTGAGAAGGCATGACTGACCCAAAGCCAGGCAATTGGCTTTCATGCCCAAGGCACAGCTAAAGCTCACAAATTCCTGGTTTCTAGCCTATGGCCTTTACCATTTAGACCCGTGATGGCGAGCCTATGGCACGCGTGGCACAGGGGGCACACGGAGCCATATTGGTGGGCACGTGAGCATAGGGATGGAGTAATTGGAGGAGTGCATAGAATTATGGGTGTG
>JANHFP010009377.1:0-11235 GCA_032468135.1 Calamaria suluensis
AATCAAGGCTGTAAACCGCCCCGAGTCTACGGAGAGGGGCGGTATATAAGTCCAACAAAATAAATAAATAAATAAATCACTTTTTAGTGCCCGTTGCGAGGTTATGGACAAAAGGAACGCCTCTTGGTCTTCCTTGAAAGACGCCAGGAGACAATCTCAGTTGGACCGGAGGCCCATTTGGAGGCTGTCTGTTGCAGGTAATGGTACTTCTAGGCGATGCCGACGTGTCCATAACAGGGCAAATCAGGACCCTATGTAGCCAATTCTTTCTAGTGTCTCATCCGAGATCGTATTTTTTGAAAGAAAATTCAAAATGAAAGCATTTTCCCGTGGAAAGGATCAATTTCAAGATCTTATGCCAAATCCATCAGGCCCACTTAGTCCATTTGCATCTTTCCGAAACCAAGTTCACATCACCCCAATGTTGCTTACTCCAAAATACGTGCTTTAAAGTCCTAAAATTTGTACTTAAAATTTACTTTGCTAAGGACTGAAGAAAACTCACTTTATGCTGCAAAGCCTGTTAATCCAAAGATTCCTATTAGTTTAAAACACAATAACAAGTAGTATTTTTTTTTGTTTTTTTTTTTAAAGTGATTAGAAAAGGATTTATGCAATTCGAGTGTCTTTTTGGAAGGCCTACAGCACGGTTTTAGTAAGATGGCTATTGCCTCATTTCCAAGAACTCTAAACCCACTTTTCAGTCTTCGGATGACCCAGCCCGAAGCAACCCACAAACAAAAACAAGAACTTAAAAACAAACAGTCTTTATTGCCAAAAAAACTCAAATGCCTTCTCTTTGTCGAAGTTGATTTATTTCCAAAAGCAAAGTAGGTAATTGCCAAGACAAACTCTGGATACTGTCCAAAGGTACTTCTGAGATAACACAAGTCAAATTGGCTTAGGAAATTCTTATCCAAAAAAGGGGAGATCACCAAGACACTAACACAGTAAATTCAAACTTTGATTCCAGCACTGCTAATCACAACTGGCTAGCTTTTAAAGGGTTCAACTCAGCTGTGTTCCTTCCCTCACTTGCTCCTGAGTAGACTTTTCTCCAAAGCCCATTTATCCCTGTGTCTCTGTCTTGGATCAAGTGGGGGTGCTACTCCCAGTTCCTCCTCTGAGCTCTCCCTCTCTGACTCCGCCCCTAACTCACTGGATTCAGCCTGGGCCTGCTCTTCCTCATCTCCAGCCTCCCCCTCACTGGTCTCTGCCAGCTGTTCCTTCTCGACCTCCAAGTCGGATGCTGACAGAGGCATGACAGGTAGGCTACAGGTTATTGGATAGCAAATGTCACTAGCTGGTATCAGATGGTACACCTGAGGCTGCAAAACAAGAGTGCATGTTCATAATTATTTTACTCAAAATTATTTACATTTTGCTGTGTAGCCATTTTTTTCCTTTGTAATTTAAGCCACATGGGAGGATCATGAGGAATCCAGTTTTAAAAAAACAAAAAAACAACGAAGGGCAAACTATGCAAAAAAAACTAAATTCAGCCCATCCCTGCCTGGTCCTGAATGATTTTAAATTCATGTTTCCCTTTAATTGCTGTTTTTTTTTAAAAAAAAATACCCATTTGTATCTTGCAGAATCAACTAATATGGAAATGTTGCCCCAGAGGAAAAGACTCTGAAATTACTAATCAACAATAATTTGATGTAACCAAAAACCCTAGTGATGGAAGCTGTTATTTTATTTTTCAAAAAAAAACAAAAACAACTTTCTTGAAGCATACGGTAAATCAATCATTGCTTCCTAGAGCAGAATGGTAATTTTATTTGCAAACATTTGAATTATTACAATCCACCACCTTGTATTGTAACCACCTACTGCTCGCTGCAAAGGACATGATAAAACTTCTCCTTGGCAAGATCCTTTTTATTTTATTGGGGTGGGAAAAAAACAATGACCGTTCATTTCAGGCTTGAAAACATTGAGAATGCTTTAAAAGATAATATCAGCATCATAGACCTCTGGAAGGGGATAGGAATGTCAGACATGAAATAAATGTCAGGGGAAAGATGGGAGGTAAATGTTAAAGCACAGCTAAAAAAAATCCCTGATCTTTAGCAATGTGCTATTATAGCAGCAACATTTCAGTCAGTGATACTTTGAAGATGCTATCAGCTGGGCTGATGGATGATGGTGTTGCAAAATGGCAATTGCTTATAAGTAGAATTATTGAATCATATTTCCACAGTAACTGGAGAGCCTATATTTTTATGCTTCGTCAAAACAGCATTACACTTTTTGAAAATCATTTATGGTCATAATTATGAACTTTTTATATCTGTATGGAAATTGAACCAAACACATTAAGATACTTATTAAAACTAGTTAAGTGTTAAAAAAGGGACATATTATTATTACTTAAGCAAGTTAATTTGGAGTATATAACAGCTTAGATCTATTGATATGTCAAGGTGAATTAATTAAAAGGGTTACAGAAACTGGGTATGTCTAGTCTAATGAAGAGAAGGACCAGGGGAGACATGATAGTCGCCTTCCAATACTTGAAAGGCTGCCACAGAGAGAAAGGGGTCAAGCTGTTTTCCAAAGCACCTGAAGGCCAGACTAGGAATAATGGATGGAAACTGACCAAGAAATGAGGAGGAACTTTCTGACAGTGAGAACAATCAACCAATGGAACAGAAGTTGCCTTTGGAAGTTGTGGGAGTTTCATCACTTGAGACTTTAAAAAAAAAAAGATTGCATTGCCATTTATCAGACCTATAAGATAACCTATAAAGTCCATTCCAATTCTGTTAATTTGTAAAAAAAATATCATTTGATGTGACAATGTCTCTGCTTTCCAGTATAACTTTTATTGTTGCTACTAGGAAATCAAGAATAAAGTTGGGAAGATCTGGTTGATTGATTGATTTGAACCAAAGTAAGTCAAATTAATATTTGCTGTTTCAATTTCATGTTATCATTCTTGAAAACTGAATGTTTCCAACTGTTACTTGAGATTCGACCAAGTCTTTGACAAAAGAAGGGACTGAGCAAAAGGCATTGGTTATTGGTTTTCTGAGCTTCAGGCTCTCTACAGGACAACACTTGACTGACACATAAAAAAAAAATTTAAAAAAAATCCTAGCCAGAAGAATTATTCTGTTTCAAACTTACCGTAGCTAGTCAAGGAGATGAGTCAAGCTAGTGAAGGAGATGCTCAGACAGTACCCCAAGATACATACTCAAAGTGCTTCAGTGCTTTTTCTAAACTAAGAGCTGTGCACATCTTTTGAAGGGGATGCCATGAGTTCCCTTCTGAATATTGCTGGTGCGACTTAGACAAAACCTAAATCAATCTGAACTCTATTCTGTTTGGATCAGAGCTGGGTTTCAGCAGGTTCTGACGAGTTCTGGGGAACCAGTAGTGGAAATTTTAAGTAGTTCAGAGAACAGGTAGTAAAAATTCTGACTGGTTCCACCTCCATCTATTCTCTACCTCCCATGTCCCAGCTGATCAGGAGGAAATTGAGATTCTACAGTATCCTTCCCCTGGAGTGGGGTGGGAATGGAGATTTTACATAATCCTTCCCCTGCCGTGCCCACCAAGCCATGCCCACCAAGCCATGACATACCCACCAAGCCATACCCACAGAACCGGTAGCAAAAAAAATTGGAAACCCACCACTGATTTGGATGCAAGTAATATTAAACAAGCTCATACAATTACTTTCCAGTTGCATCTTTAATATTTTTCTTCTTTTGTGGTATTAAACAATATTGCAAACAAATTGAGGAATCTTTAGGAGCTACCAGCAAGATATTAGAAGAACTGCTTGGGATCTTCCACCCTGCTTATTTATCAAACTTTCAGATCCTAACCTTCTCTTTGCATCTTTCTGCAAGGAGATGTACCAGGAAGGAAGATTGATCAGGAATACCATATGTAATTGTGAGTAAAGAGATGCTTCTTGAACTGAAGCATTTCTGCTTAAAAGAGCAACTTCCGGGAGAAATTGCTTCCTCTCCCTTTCTGTAGAAAATAAAGCACCTGCTGAGTCAGTTAAAATAAGGTTTGCTTGGCTTTGTGACTTAAAGCCCAGAATATGTGGAGAATAGAATTCTTTTATTCTGAGATCGAATTGAGTTTTCCATCACTGGAACATTTTTGTGTTGGGGAGTTCTTCCAGATTTGTTTGAGAAAGTTTGGATGCAGAACAGCTTGTTTGTTCGCCTATAGGTTTTGTAGCAATCACAGTATGCAGTTATACTCATTAAAGCTTGAAGCAAAAGAAGGCAGCAAATGGGGTTGAAGCTGGTAGAATTCTCTTATAACAGTTTAGCATCTGCAGATACAATGAACCCATCTGCCTTGAATCAGGAACTCTTTCAATTTATAGAAAATCCATCCTTTAGCCCTGATTGGACTAGAGAAGATGGTTCCCCTCCCCAAACAAGCTGCTGTTGATCACAGCTAAAAATAGATACTGCCTGAAATGATGACTCCTTTTGATCAATCTCCTTCTGATGCACTGCACTGGAACTCAACTTTTTGCCTCTCCTAACATATCCAACTTGCCTTTCCCTGCGAAGAAAAATGACGATATTCACAATGTTCTTATTTGAATGATATATAATTGATTGTCATCTGCACCTGTATAACTGTCTCGTTTGGTTCTGCAATCCAACAAGACAGACCCAGACTTCAGAGGATAATTAGAACTGCAGAAAAAAACAATTGCTACCAACCTGCCTTCCATTGAGGACCTGTATACTGCACGAGTCAAAAAGAGGTTTGGGAAAATATTTACAGACACCTCGCATCCTGGACATAAACTGTTTCAAATCCTACCCTCAAAACAACACTATAGAGCACTGCACACCAGAACAACTAGACACAACAGATTTTTCCCAAACGCCATCACTCTGCTAAAGAAATAATTCCCTGTATACCATCAAATTATTTACCAAGTCTGCATTACTATTCCATATTAATCTTCTCATCGTTCCCATCTCCCATTTCCTTCCACTTATGACTGTATGACTGTAACTTTATTGCTTGCATTCTTACGATTTATATTGACTGTTTCCTAATATGATTTGATTGCTTATCTGTACCTGTGACTATCATTAAGTGTTGTACCTTATGATTCTTGATGAACATATCTTTTCTTTTTTGTACACTGAGAGCATATGCACCAAGACAAATTCCTTATGTGTCCAATCAAACTTGGCCAATAAAAAATTATATTCTATTCTACCATTCTATTCTATTCTACTATTCTATTCTATTCGGTTCTGTTATATTGTATTGTATTGTATTCTACCATTTAAAACCATTGAATGAAGACTGTCTTGCTCTGGGTTCTTTGCACATGCTTCTTTAATCTCTCCAAACATTTATAGGACCTCATGTGGTGCTAATGCTTCTGTGGGAGCCCACTTGACATTTGATCCCTCACACCTGCTCTCTTGCTTTTCACACCTTCCCACTAGTATGGGAAAAAGAAAATATAGGGGATGTCAATATCAACACCCTAAACTCTCCTGTTTCTCTAGAACTCAGCTGTTCCTTTTCATAAACTGTCAGACCTTTGGTTAAGAAGAGAGTGAAAGATTTGGCACAGGTTTTACATGCATCTGCTTTCCCCTTCGCTGGACAGGAGATAAATGTCAGTTTGAAAAGATGGGGTCAAAAGGTTTTTAATTGTACAATTCATCTACTTAAAACATGGAATAGTAATGGAAGGGGGTTTAGGTGATTAAATTTACTGAATTAATATTTACTTATCCCCTCCCCCAAAACCCTTATTTTCTCAACAATTCTGGATTGTGTTCCCTCTTTGAAAACAAAAAATCTATTAAGGTGTAAACCCAGGAGTCATCTTTGAGCATCTTTGAGCATCTTCGGGGTTGCCACAGCGAGGCTGGATGGAGCTGTGGGAAAGGGAAGGGGAAGTAGAGATAGCTGGGGGAATATGTAGCCAAAATATAATCCTTTCTTCTGGAAAGCAAGGACACTCTCACCCTCACCTGGAAGGGTGTAGATAGGAGGTATCCAGAATGGGGAGAGAGATCTGATTGGGGCATGTGATGTTTGTTTGTAATGTGGGGTAGAACTTTGGATTTTGAACTGGGGAAAAAACACGGGGGACGTCATATTTGGGTTTTCACTGGCTGTGCCAATATGACATGCCTAATAAATCTATACTTTGGGGAACCTTGGAGTTTTGATTTCCTACGGTTTTTACTTGGAACCCTGACATAAGGAAAGAAAGATAGGAAAGCTGCAAAAGTCTTTTTGTCTGTGGTGTTAGGAGCCATTGGTTTGGAAATGACAATATGAATTGCATGGCTTATCCTCACTTGGATTACGCCCCTTATTTATATAAATGTATAGCCCCATTCAGATCCATAAACTGAGTCCACATTCCACAGGACTTTTGTTGTTGTTGCAGTCATTGACCAGTATTAGAAGTGTAGATAATTGCAGTCAAAAATGATGAAACAAATAGGGCAATATGTGATAGACAAAAACTCAGTATGCTTTTAAATTTCTGACCCAAAGCCTTGGGGCTGCTCTCTAGTTACATTAAGGTAAACATAAAGGTTTCCCTCGCACATATGTTCTAGTCATTTCCGACTCTAGAGGGCGGTGCTCATCTCCATTTCAAAGCTGACAAGCCAAAGACGTCTCCATGGTCATATGGCCAGCATGACTCAATGCCAAAGGCGCACGGAACGCTGTTACCTTCCCACCAAAAGTGGTCCCTATTTTTTCTACTTGCACTTTTTACGTGCTTTTGAAACTGCTATGTTGGCAGAAGCTGGGACAAGTAACGGGAGCTCATTACCCACCTACAAACAACCAGGTCTGGTGAACATAGGCAGAAAATTACCCTGCTAGCCAGAGATGGGCAACCATAACATTTCTACAAGAAAAAGGCTTGTCCAAGTAGTCTTATTTCTGGTGTTGTGTTGTATTGTCATCTCCTTTTTTTTTGTGACTGGGGCTCTGACCTCCGTCCTGCCAACCTAGATTTTTATTTTGTTATATAATAAAAGTTTAGCTTATCTTCACAAAGGAGAATGAGATTCTGGTGAAGCTAGCTGTATCTTAACGGTTTTATGCATTGCTAATTAAAGGTCTCTACATTAGGCGGTAGAAGTTTATCTGGGGATCATGACAGACTGGATCAGCCTTTATGAGATTGGTTGCACTTTTATAGTATAATGAAGTAGCACTCGGCCTTTAAAACATATACTAGGAAAGAAAGTAACAATTATCTTTAAAAAGCATGTTGGCATTTTTTTAACTTACAAGAAATCTAATAGGAAGTGAGCTCTTAGCTGTAAGACTTTAAGCCTGTTAGTTCTTTTCAGAATGGCTTCTCATGCCCGCATTTAATCTAAGAACAAGTGTTTTCATTTCCATCTCATTTTTAATAATAGAAAAGAAGTGCATGTTCTATTTTTTAAAAGCAACTCTGGTTTGATTTGTGTGTGTGTGTGTGTGTGTGTGTCACAATCTATTAACACATAGGGTTCAATTTTCATAGATACTTGCTGACAGGTGTCTTTGGTATTTGCACAAGCCAACACACATTGTCCAAATGTCACCAGTTACCGCAGAAGACATTCCTGCCAAATGAAAAAATGCTTTTTTCCCCCCAATGATGGAATACTGTGCATTAATTTTCTGAAGAATGTAATTTCCATATAATTGGCAATCAGACTTGCCATTGTCTAACAACTTTGAGTGCCCCAAATAATCTGAGGAAACCCAAAGGGTATTTTCATAAGTGACATTAAAATGTTCCGATTCTATAGAAATGGGGAATCTGTACCAGAAAACACATTCTCTGTGGTTCTATTCTAGTGCTTCTATATTTCTTAAACAGTATTCAGAAATGACACTTCTTCATGTTAAACAGTATCTATGTCAAAGATGCTATAATCCTGAGAACTTGGTTCACATAATAATATTGTTCACAGCATAAAGTTAGTTAGTTAGTTAGTTAGTGAGTGAGTGAGTGAGTGAGTGAGTGAGTGAGTGAGTGAGTGAGTGAGTGAGTTAGTTAGTTAGTTAGTTAGTTAGTTAGTTAGTTAGTTACCAAGCAAAAGGAAACAAGTAACAGTATAGAAATAGACAGGCACCTGGGATGACTACAAATAGATGGGACAATAGGACAGGGATGGTAGGCATGCAGGTGCACTTATGCACTCTCCCTTAAGGAATTCTTAAAAAGTGTGAAAGGTCCACAGTAGACAGTTTAAGGGGAAAAGTACAGGGATTAGCGAAACTAACAACAGGATCAGGTAGGATGTTCCTTACATAAATAACTCTATTGCAGAAGTCGTACTTCCTACAATCTAGATTAGGGCAATTTACATTGAATTTGAATCTATTGATAGCCCTTGTGATATTGTGGTTGAAATTAAAATACTCATTTATAGGTAGGTCATTTTGATAAATAATCTTATGAACTAAGCATAGATCAGAATGTAGACGGCATAGTTCGAAGATGTCCAGACCTAACATTTCACGCCTGATGGTATAGGGAATTTTATTTCGAGCAGAGTATTTGAGTACTCTTCTAGTAAAATATCTCTGGACCCTCTCTATTGTAGTGATGTCTGAAATACAGTTTGTGTTACAGACAGGTGAACAGTATTCCAGTATACACAAACACACTTATATACAAGGTGGACCAACAACATCAGCAAGTATTGTGGGCCCAATTCTCAAAAGAAAATTCAGGACCTTATAGGTTGGAAACATATGAAAGAGGACTTCATCCTGCATTGGATAGACAATTGCTAAAATGATGATAGGCTCAATACTCTACAAACACACACACAATCATTTTAGTGTTCTAATACTTGTGCCTACTTCCTTGAGGACATCGGAAATAAAATGACAAGTTTTTGGATATGCAGTGGGCATCTAAATGTACATGTTATGCTAATTTAGCATCAGTCTCTAGTATGAGAACTTTAAAAGCATCACAAAATTGAAAACCTATGTTTGGTAATTGAACCAAGGATTAAATCATATTATTTATTTAATATTTAAAAACTTTTTGGCTTTTTTGTAACATTTTATCAGATTAAACCTTCAAAATGCAGCCTTAGGACCAATACTTCAATCGCATCATAACACATTAAATAAATTATGCTGTCTTTAAATCAGTAACACTATACAGTGCTTAACATCTCCAGCAAAAACTAAGACTTCTAAGACCTTAGGAGCTATTAAGGAAATAAAAGTAATCTAATGCAATAGAAATGGTCTCAGTGAGCATGCTTCTACTCATCTTGCAGAGGGAGCAATAGAAAAATACTATTACAATTATTATGATTTCTTTTTGCCCTCTGTTAGGCATATAACAAGACATATGCATCTAATGGGCTTTTGGCCACATGCAGATGGATTGAGCACATATTCCTAATATTCTTATAGAATATTAAATACATTTTTTTCTTGTCCTAAAGCATCCACGGCAATTTGTAAAAGATTTCAGCTGCAACACAAAGGTGTGCAACCATGGGCACTTTCTGATGGGGATGTATCAGTGGTTGGTTGCTCCCAGTTTGGTCCAGTTCTATAGAACAAGTAGTTAAACTGGCAGGAGGTTCCGCCCACCCGCCCCAACATCGTCATTGGTGCACGCGCACTCCCGTTGCAAACTGGTAGTAAAGGTAAGCGGAACTCATCCCTGGGATGTATATCTGTTCAGGACTCAGCTGATCCCCATCTGAGGGCATATTGTGACTGTGTCATCAAGGAGCTAAGATTTAAGCTAACAGAGATGATCCAGAATTGATGCTGTTTAAATGCTTCTTGATGATGCGGTCACAACATGAGCGAACTCAGGTTTCTGTGAATTTCATGAAAACCAGAGGTGGTATTCAGCAGGTTCTGACCAATTCTGGAGAACCTGTAGCGGATTTTTTGAGTAGTTCGGAGAACCTGTAAATACCACCTTTGACTGGCTCTGCCCCATCTATTCTCTGTCTCCTGAGTCCCAGCTGATCAGGAGGGAATGTGGATTTAGCAGTTACCTTCCCCTGGAGTGGGGTGGGAATGGATATTTCACAGTTTCCTTACCCTGGAGTGGGTGGGAATGGAGCCCACCAAGCCACACCCATGCCCACCAAGCCATGTCACACCCACCAAACCATACCCATAGAACTGGTAGTAAAAAAAACTGATGAAAACCACAACATTTTGCTGCTGTGCTTTGAACTAGGCAGCCTTAGAGTTTATTGAATGAAGTTCAATAAACTCAGTTCCCAGCTCTTAATAGGCAAAAAAAGGAAAAAAAAAAAGGCAGGAGAGAAGGCTAGCTAGTTTGATACTGTGAAAGGCATTTGACGGTCTTTTCTTATTGTTTTCTGTGAAGCAGAAGGAAATATATATATGCTTCTATACTGTTCTGAAAAGTTGTTCGTTAGCTCCCTGCAAGTACTGTGGGCTTAAAATAAAATAAATACCTTGATCTCCTCCATCCCAAATCCTTCTCAATCAGGTCAGGTGACAGGAATGTTGGTTGTCTGGAAATGCCCTGAATTTTTGCCAAGCCATGTTTTGCTGCTAATGGCAGTCTTGAAACCAAGCCAAATATTTTTAACCAGCCAAGTCTTCATGGCATAGCATGGCTCCAGCTGTCTGCATAATTTTGTTTGTCGTGGCGCAAAGCCATTCACACAATTAGCCTTACACAAAGCATGTTTTGGCATAATTTGGACTTCTGTCCACAAGCACATACACATACAGATTCAGAATCTTTAATAGGTAAAGAAATTCACTGAGTTTCTTTATTTACATGACTTCTAAAAAAAATGAGGTAATTAAATCACCACTGAACCATAGGATACATTTGTAATGGCGACATGTTTAACATGGCCCTCATTAATTTGGGAATCAAATTATCTTTGAACATTCAATTCCTCAGTTGATCAACACATCAAAAGTGAGCTCAAAGTCTTACTTCAAATGGAAGCTCCATTAGTTCTAAATTTCCAGACAAATCAAGTTTTTCAAGATTTGCACAGTTTCCCAGTTCTGGAGGGATTGTCTTCAAATGGTTAAAACTTACATTCAGCTCTTTTAGGCTTTTTAAACAACCTGTCAAAAGAAAGCAAGTTAAAATTAGCTGAGCAATAATTCAACTGAGTGCAACAGCAGGAATAGGTATGGTAATAATAATAAGAGTTGGAAGGGACCTTGGAGGTCATCTAGTCCAACCCCCTGCCCAGGCAGGAAAACCTACA
>JANHFP010009384.1:15233-26313 GCA_032468135.1 Calamaria suluensis
TTTGCAATGATATGTGGGAAAAGAAATTATCTTATGTATATGAAAAAACAATAAAAAAAATTAAATAAAAATTTAAAAAAACCATTCATCATACAATTTAATCTCCAGACCCTTTATTACCCTTGTTGCTCTTCTCTGCACATTTTCCAGAGTCTCAACATTATTATTATTTTTGTAGCACGGTGTCCAGTATTCCAAGTGTAGTCGCACAAATGCATTGTAAAACATTACTATCACTTCTTCTTGTCCTGATGTTATCCCTCTGCTGATGCAATCTAGGACTGTGTTGGCCTTTTTGGGCAGTTGCAGCACACTACTGGCTCATACCTTAGTGGTGATCCACTAGATCCCTCTCACAGATACTATTGTTGAATCAGGTGCCACCTATTATATATCTATACATTTGCTTTTTCCTGCCTAAGTGCAGGATCTTACTTTTCTCACCACTGAACTGTTTCTTTTTGGATAGGGCCCAATGCTCAAGTCTGTCAAGCTCCTTCTGAAACTTCAGCCTTTTTTTCAAAGTGTTTGCAGTTCCCCCAGCTTGGTGTCATATGTCAGTTTGAAAAGTTATCCTTTGTCTAGATCATTTATGAAGATGTTGAAGAGTACTGGGCCCAAGACTGAACTTTTATCTACAATATCACATGTGTGGAATCTCTTTTTAGATAGATGTGTTGCAAAAACATTTGCTTCTAGCTTTCTTTCTTTCTTTCCAGATCAACAACATTCAGAGAACACTATAAATAGTACAAGGGGAATCTAAAATGTATGTTCATATTAAATGTTCAACTTGATTAGTGCATTACTTTTCTGAGTTTTCAAAATATAGCATATTAAACTATAATGTGCCTGGACCTAAGGGTCCAAGTACTGTATGTGCAGGGACTTGTTTCTTGGTTGTGTTCATTATTTGGACTGCTCTTTCTTGGCTGCCTGTATTTGTAATTATTATAAGGCTTGTTATTGTTCTTATTCTATTTTAATTCTGCTCACTGCCCAGAGTTACTCACTGAGAGGGGTGGCCATATAATTTGGACAAACAAACACACAATATCATAAACTATGGGGGAAAAGAAAGAAAAGAAAAACAATCTAGCAGTTAATGCTAACCAAGCTTAGGATATTGTGTGAATGCAATTGAAAAGTAAAGATGTTCTAAAAGCAAATTGGAAATAAGTTTTATATATGAAAATGTATAAAACGTCTTCTATTGTTCTGCACCCAAATCACCATCTGCCCAAAGGCAAAATGTGATATTGCCCAATTCACAGGCCTTCTAGAGCATCATTTTAAATCTAGACTGGATAAGATCTTCTGGTTTCATTACCTAACTAGGTAGCAACATGATGATTTGATCAGTGATGTTACCTAGTTTGCTAATGTAACATCTGTAAGAAAACAACCAAGCTCAGGGGGTACCAGGGACCTTACAAAATCAGATCTGGATCTATATCTCAAGGTCGGAGACTATTGTGTCTGTAGCATCTTTGAATAATTAACATACAGTTATGAAGGCTCTATTCCAGTGAACACCCACAAGCAATATTGCTTTTTTGATAACTGAGACTGGAATAACCCCACCCCACCCCTGCTTAGTTCTGCACTTGTAACTATTGCTAATGTGATTTAGAATTAGCTATAAAGAGATTCATATTCCAAATATATAAAACTCCCAATTTTTCATCCTTTTCAGATATTGCTGGACCAAAAACGTCATCAACCCCAACCTGGGATGAGAAAGACTGGAAGATCCATACTTCCCTATTCCTGCTTTAAATCATCATCCCACACAATGAGTATGACATAATGTGTAACTCAGTTCAAAGGCAATTAATGTTCATTCCGTGAACTTGAGTATGAACGTGCACATCTACAGGAAGGCAGCAAAAAAAAAAAAGATGTCTGATATGATCACTCAAATGACACATTGCACTTGACATTAAGACATTACATAGATAAGGGCGATATATCTGGAAATCTTACTCTATGCGTGTCATTATTTTGCCATTACTGGGGTTTGCTACGGATGCTGCTGGGAATATTTGTCTGCACTGTTTACAGATGCCTGTTTGTGTTATTGAAAGCTCAACCGGTGCTTGCTTTCGACTGGGTAATATTTGAGTTTCCTAAATTTAGAAATAGGGTTAGATTAGATCCAGGATCATTCTAGAACAGTGATGGCTAACTTTTTTGCCATTGCATGCCAAAAGTGGGGGTGCCTGGGGGGTGCTGTGTGCCCGCATGCCCACACCCATAAAAAGTCTCTGGAGCCTGGGGAGAGTGAAAACAGGCCTTCTCAACATCCCCAGGCCCTCCAGAGGCTGGAAACAGCCTCTTTCCCAACTTCTGGTGGGCTTGGAAGGCCTGAAAATCAGCTGGCCAGCGCCCGCATGTGTATCAGAGCTGAACTAGGGCAATGCTTGTGTGCCCATTGATATGACTCCGTGTGCCACTTGTGGCACCCATGCCATAGGTTCACCATCACTGCCCTAACCCATAACAGTATTGAATATATATATATATATATCTCCATCCATCCATCCATCATCTCATCCATCCATTCTGCAGATTGCCAGATGTAAGCAGAAAGTAACAAAGTCCTCTTTGTAGACTTCAGTATTCAATACCATCATTCCAGATATTCTTCTAATTAAACTAAACCACCTAGCTGTACCTGACCATACTTGTAAATGGATCATAAGCTCACAACAGACAGGAAGCAGCAAGTGAAGCTAGGCAAAATCACATCAGTACAATTAGCACAGGAGCCCCCAGGGATGTGTGCTTTCTCCACTTCTCTACAAATATCTACAGACCCCTCACATCCTGGATATAAATTGTTTCAACTTCTACCCTTAAAACGATACTATAAGGCACTGTGCACCAGAACAATTAGACACAAGGAGAGTTCCCCCCCAATGCCATCACTCTGCTAAACAACTAATTCCCACAACACTGTCAAATTATTTAGTAAGACTGTACTACCATTATTATTCTCATCCTTCCTAGTCTCTTCCCATTTATAACTATAACCATGTTGTTTGTATCATTACAATTTATATTGTTTTATTTGTTGCTTATTAGTAACATATGACTATCACTAAGTGTTGCATCTTATAATTATTGATGAATGTATTTTATTTTTCTTCATGTATCCTGAGAGCATATGCACCATAGACAAATTCCTTGTGTCTCCAATCACACTTGGCCAATAAAGAGTTCTATTCAGCAAAGGTAATCACCTAATAATTCATAATTTCCTAAAACTAGAAAATAATCTGGTATTACAAGTTAATTTTAAACTTCCTACCTACAGTACCCATCTCTTTGTTCTGTCAATCTGATAGTTATGGAAATTCACCAGTTTTCCTCTCCTATTCCATGTTAATGAATCATTCAATTTGAACATTTCAAACTGGACTGAACATTTCAAACTGGCCTATCTTCCAGTCATGCAAAATATTTATCCTATGGATTTAATATTTCTATTTATCACGAAATTGAGTCCAGGCTTAAGAATATAACAACTGAATTACACAAAAGCACTATTGAATTTTACATTATGTCTTCCACAGTCGCGAGACACTTCCAAGAATACCATCAGAAAACATACATGTAGCCATTTTTTCCTACCAATATGCCCTTCCTGCATCAAAACTATCCTTACTTTCAGCATACCTTATAGAGAGAAACTCCAATTAATTTCCTTTCTTTAAATTTATCAATGTGTTCTGAATGACTCAAAATTTTTATGATAAAAGAATGAAAAAATGATCTCATTCTCTGTATCCATTAGTCTTATATTATCACTGTAATATAAACTGCTTTTTTATCATATGACCCAAGATTTGGGCCATTTTGATATATCATTTCTAAAGTAGGATAACCTTTCCCAGGTGTACAAATGTAGCTATTTCATTTTCAATCCAATACCATCATTTTGTATTTCATTAAAACCTCAAGCTTTGTTTTTTTGATAACCCTTGGCTAGTTCAGTGCAGAATTGCGAAGTTTTGTCCCAATGTGGTACTTCTGAATCCTGAAATTCATTTACCATTTTATTGCCCATTCACTTACTTTGGAGAATAGTTTGGGTAGTTTTTGCAGTTCAGTTAGGCTTTTATTATTCTCAGTAATCTGGTGTTCTCTGTAAACTTGGCATTTCATTGCTTGCTACAAATTCCAGGTGTTTTATGAATAAATTAAACATGGTTAATGCAAAATCAGATCTGTGGTGGGTCCAACTATTTCATTGCTAACTTCTACTGATTTCTACTTACCGTTTCTTGTTCTTTAATTAGTTATTGATTGGCACAGAATGCTTGGAACTTGTAATGACATACTAGATCTAAAAACTGCCCCCCCGGCCTATGTAGGATGGAAAAAGGCGATCCTGCCAACTCAGTAAGTGCTTTGGTTCTTGGCATCATTTAGGTAGAGTAATTACAAAGGTGTATTATAAGGAATGTATGGAACAGATAACATACAGCTCTGCTAAGGAATTTTACAGATGGAGCACTGCACATTAGGTTTTCATTATTGGAAGCAACAGGTTTTGAGGAAGAACAACTCTTAAGGGCGAACTAGGTTCCCCACTCTGAATAGCAATAAAATGTTACAAAAGAACTGTATATATTCTCACTTAAAAAGAAGAAAATCCCAACTGAAAATACTGTAGTTCACCTTGTAAGAAGTTAGCACTCACCCCTCTCCTAGAAGAATGAAGTATTTTAGGAAATATTAAAAAGGCAGAATATTATATTTCTCTGGATAGAAAAACAGGAAATAGACTCACTCTTAATAGCCCCCACCTTTGACAATTAGGCCATTAAGTCCTCAGCATCCCATGTGCAAGACAATAGGACCCATCTAGCTACAGGAACTAAGCAGGTGACACAGAAATTCACCCATATTGCAAGACTCAATCAAGCTTGATAGACAGCCTAGAGTTAGCTAAGCCTCCACCCCCTGGGAGCCTGACAACCAATCAGGATACTCTTCCTGTGTCACAAAACGACGACACACACAGCGTATCAGCTCTTTTTCTGCTCAGGAACTCAAGCCATGTGAACCTGACTACCATTAAACCATCTTTCCAAGCAGTCTCCATGTTTTCAGTGTCTGTTTCTCCATCTGGAGCAGAACCCATATGGATATATTTTCTTCCAACAACCTAAATACAAGAAAGCCTAATTACACTAAGACAGGGGTGTTAAACTCAAGGCCCAGGGGCCAGATCCAGCGCACGGGGTGCTTAGATCTGGCCCGCGGGGTCACCTGGAAACAGCGAAAGACCAGCCCGTGATTCCTCTGCCAGTGAAAATGGAGCTCAGGAGGGCCACACACGGTCCTTCGAGGCCTCGTTTTCGGCCCAAAGGGCTGCAGGAAGTCATCTTGGCCAAAAACAGGGTCTGGGGGGAGCACATGCGTGGTCCACCTGAGCTCTGTTTTTGCTGGCCGAGGGCTGCTGACCATCCTCACCCCCACCCCCAAGGTCAAACATAATCCTGATGCGGCCCTGAATGAAACCAAGTTTGATACCCCTGCACTAGGAGCTACACCTTATGATGAATTTTATATGTATTTTCCTTCTTTTCTTTAATCAAGTAAAAAGAAGCCAAAGGCTTGAATTTAGGTTTCTACTCGCATAGTTGTAATATTAGAAGGAACTATAAAGATCATTTGGTCTAACTTCTGTCTCATGTAGGAAAATTTGTCATGCTTCTATTTAATCCATCTTTTATCTAAAGGCATTTAATAAAGAAAAGTCCACTATTTGTGAATTAGTATGTGCTACCTAATTACTCGTAACTAATCTTTTTTTCTTAATGTTTAGTCAACATCTTTTTTTGGGTAATGTGAACCATTATTTGGTCCTCTTTTTCAGAGGAATATAAATTTGCTCCACATTTTATGTGGAAGCTCTTCAAATATTTGACAATCTGGAAAGCTTCCAAATAACTTCACTGGATGAATGAATGAATGAATGCTGACATTGCTGTCAGTCTAAAAGGGTTGGCTTTTGTTTGGTTAGTTTTGGCTGCAAAGCGCTTTTTAAATGGCTACAATACATCAAGGCTCACTTGATTGTGAGATGGATTGCTATATAAATATGACAAATAAAATAAAAAGGACCCTGGTGTTGCAATGGTCAGAATGCAGTGTTGCGAAGTGACTTTGGACACTGCTAGGAGTTTGATCCTGATTGGCTCAAGGTTGACTCAGCCTTCCATCCTTCTGTAGTCAGTGAAATGAGGACCCAAATTGTTGGGGGCAATATGCTAACACTGTATACTGCTTAGAGAGTGCTGTAAAGCACTATGAAGCAGTATATAAATCTAAGTGCTACTGCTAAATAAAATAAAATAACATTATTTTATGCTGCAAAGTCATACATTCATTTGAGATAGTACAAATGTAGGTAAGACTATGAGTAGGAATATGCCACACCCTTGCAGGTTTTTTTTTTAATAAATAGGCAAATATACCTTTAATCCTAAACCTATTTCTTATTTCTCCTGGGGAATAATTTATTTTGTTACATACAGCCCTGAATTTAACCTGCTGCATTATTTACCGAGTCCTGAAATGCGTTTCTTGTAGCTTTATGCATTGAATTAAACTACTACATGATCTCTGCTAATATTCATGACTGCGTCTTTTGAGTGCCACAAAAAAAAAAATCCACTTCAGCAACTCTAATTTGTTTCCAATTTCAGTCTTCCAATTTCTACAGAATCTTTTATCCTCCAGGCCCCAGCCCATACTGTGTTTTGCTTTTCTCTCTCTCTCTGATTCTTTTTCAGGCTGGGTGAGTCAAGTGATAACAAGCTTTATTTTCCCTCTCTCACACCCTCTCAGATTGTTACTTCGGTCTTGTTGATTTCTTTGTTGCAAAACTGCTTTGCCTCTTCTTCACACCACTCACAATTGTCTATTTGTCTGCTTCCGAGTCCTCCAATTTTCAGTAACTTCACTATTCCCTCCCTTTCTTTCCCCTGAGCCTCGCGGGTTTGTTCACAATTGATCCTTTGTCTTTCCCCCCCCCTTTGGGTGAAAGCACAGTTTCCAGACAGCCGTGCGTGCATATACACAGACACCCAGTAATAACTTCCCCAACAACTCATACAGAAAGGAAAAATCCCACCTTCTTTACTTCTGTTGAAGCTCTTTCTCTCAGCTGGATGACAGAATGCTGAAGAAAGCAGAGATCTTCCCGCCACTTTTAGAACAACTGTGAATTGACATGACAGGAAAGGACTTGGCTTTCCAAATCATCAGAAAGAAGTGGAAAGAAGATTGTCCGTTTTCAGCTTATAAAATTACTCGGAAGGAAAAGTCCGCATTCTCCAAACTTTAAGGGGAGTTTCCTTCCATACTGTTCTCACAGAGACTTGAGTTTCCGAAGCTAAGGTGGCTGTTGAGGTTGGTCCTAGGGCTTTGTGAATAGAATGGAATAGAATAGAATAGAATAGAATAGAATAGAATAACAGATTTGGAAGGGACCCTGGAGGTCTTTTACACTGATCCCCTTGCTCAGGCACGAAACCCTATATACCATTTGAGTCCAAATCATTTCTTAACCTCCAGTGTCGGAGCATTCACAACTTCTGGAGGCAAGTTGTTCCACTAATTAATTGTACTAACTGTCATGAAATTTCTTCTTAGTTCTAGGTTGCTTCTCTCCTTGATTAGTTTCCATTCACTGTTTCTTGTTCTGCCCTCAGTTCAGGGGTGAAATCTAAAAATTGTTGCCACCGGTTCTGTGAGGGTGGCTTGGGCGTGGCTTGGTGGGCATGGCCAAGCTGACATCATGCATGTCACTCACTCACGTCATTCTGCCCAAGCTAATTTCGGAGCATTCTCTTGCTCCACTCTCCAGCCTGGAGAGCTGTGCTTCCCCCCTCCCCACTAATCCTCTGTACAAACCGCCCACCCGGTTTCTGCAAAGGAAGACCTCCCCTGCAGGGCGATCCAAAGAGGGGAGCGGAATGCTGCAGAAAAAGGGAGCGCAGAAGGCAAGCAAGCATGGCAGAGCTGTGGGGAAGGAATTAGGTTGCTATCTTCCTTTCCAACAGCCCTGCCATGCTTGCCTGCCTCCTGAGTTGTCTTCCGCTTGCTTGCCTTCACAAGCTAGCCGGGAAGGCAGCGCGGAAGGCAGGCAAGCATGGCAGGGCCGTGGATCAGTTTGGGGGCGTGGCCAGCCAGTGATCGCTACTGGTTTTGTGAACCAGCCCCAATCTCCGCTACTGGTTCTACCGAACCGGTCTGAACTGGTAGCATTTCACCCCTGTTCTAGTTAATATATATTTATATGCACATATTTCCCATATTTCTATAACATGACCTTGCATGTGTTACCTTATTTGATGAATTTATTCATTGCATTTCTAGGCTTCTTAAGTCCCAAATGATTCAGTGTAGCTTCACAAAGTAAAAGCACAGTATAACATAAAGCATTATAAAACAAAATGTACAAAAATGTAAGTAACATTTCCTCTTGTAAATTATAATGTCAGCTTTAGAAATTTGTTCTGGTCACATGTCTTTGTCAATATAATTTCAGAGACTTGCTGAAGACAGTCACAACAAAATCTCCAGAAAGAGATTTTCATTCATTCATCTGCCTGTTCCTTGTAAGTAACATGGAGGAATGAATTGGTGTATGCATCATGACATCCTTGGAGAAAATAGACAATATAAATGTACTACTCTATATGCTTTATGTTTAGCCAGAACTGAACCCTTATTTCACATGCATTCGATTTCAGACCTGGCTTCTTATTCCAATTGTACTGTTCTTTTAGCTGACACTTCCCCATCAGAAGGGGGTGTGATGGCTCAGTAGTTAAAGATGCTGAGGTTGATGCCGAGGTTTTTCGAGACCCAAGTGCCATGTGACGGGTTGAGTTCCCATCATTGCCTCAGCTCCTGGCCATGTAGCTGTTCGAAAGCATACAAATGCAAGTAGATAAATCTGTACCATTCTTGGTACCACTTCGGTGGGAAGGTAACAGCATTCCATGCGCCTTGGCACATAGTCATGATGGCCACATGGTTATGGAAGTGTCTTTGGATAATGCTGATTCGAATAGCTAAGAAACGGACATAAGCATCACCCCTACAGTCAGATACAATTGGACAGAGGAAACCATTACCTTTTCCTATTCAGAATCTCTTGCACATGCCAAAGTACATACCTGCATAGGACAAATGCAGAAATTTTTTTTACTACTGGTTCTGTGGAAGTGGCAGGAAAAGGATAATGCAAAATCTTCATTCCCTCCCCACTCTGGGGGAAGGATACTGCAAAATCCCCATTCCCTCCCCACTCCTGGGGAAAATATATTACAAAATCTACATTCCCAGCCCACTCTGGGGCCAGCCAGAGATGGTATTTGCCAGTTCACCAAACTACTCAAAATTTCCACTACTGGTTCTCTGAACTGCTCAAAATTTCCAGAACCTGTTGGATTTCACCCCTGGGGAAAAGGTGGACAACATATTGAACAAAAGCAAAGGAAGGGAAAGGATGCAAATGAAGGAAGTCAATCAGCTCTATTCAGACACCAACTGCATCACTGTCCCTCTTTCTAAACTGTGTAATTTAATCTGATTATTGCAAAATGTTTATAACATTAAAATGGTTGATGTGTTAGTTTGCAATCATCCACCATCAAACTGTGTCATGTCTTTTATCATCAACATTACACATATCCTTGCATGCAGGGAATGTGATGTTTGTTGCTGATGCGTAAAATAGTCTAGAAGATAATCATTATAAACAAAGAAATAAATTGTGAACAAACCAGAGTTAATTAAGAGATATCATTAACACTGTCAAAATAGATGAACTAATACACAGGTCAACATTGATTTTAATATTTTAAAGACTATAAATATTTTGTATGAAATTATGTGAAAAGAAATGAAATAACATAGGATATTACATTGTGTTATGGCAAAACATTAGAATCCAAAATTATTTTTCTGCTTTTCATATTCTTGTCCAACAGCATTAAAGTCAACCATTAATGTAAAACTATAATCTCGTTTACACAGAATGCTATGGTATGCTTTGCTATGTCATGCCACGCTATATAGTAAAAATGGAAGATAAATTTTAAAAAATTCCAGCTGGAATGTAACTACTTCCCCTTTCAAAGAAAAATGTCGTGATCTATACATTCTTTGTTGAACCGTGAATATGAGGGTTAGTAGAAACTAATAAATCAGATTTCAGTATTACACTTCTGTCACTTTAGTCAGCCACATTCTCAAACATTCCTCATGCCAACACAAGATTGTACAGACAAAATAAAGATCTATTGTAAAGAAAATTCTAATTCTGTATTGTTTATTTGGGCGCATTAGATGGGTATAAAAGATAAAGGTTTCCCTCGCACATATGTGCTAATCACTTCTGACTCTAGGGGGCAGTGCTCATCTCCGTTTCAAAGCCGAAGAGCCAGCGTTGTCCGAAGACATCTCTATGGTCATGTGGCCAGCATGACTAAACGGCAAAGGCGCACAGAACGCTGTTACCTTCCCAGCAAAGGTGGTCCCTATTTTTTCTACTTGCATTTTTTATGTGCTTTCGAAACTACTAGGTTGGTAGAATCTGGGACAAGTAACAGGAGCTCACCCCGTTATGCGGCACTAGGGATTTGAACCGCTGAACTGCCGACCTTCTGACGAAGAAGCTCAGCTGTCCTAGCCGCTGAGCCACCCTAGATGAGTATAAATTGCAACAAATAAAATGGACAAATCCATTTACTTATCCAAATATTTACATTTCAGGAATGAAAAGAGTAATAAAGAGAACACATTAAAACTAGGGCTTTTCATAGAACACAACAAGTATTCTGCCATAGAGTCCAAAACATCGCTTTTATTTTTATTTTTTTTTAAAAAAAAGGTTTACTCATTTTTATATACAGTATTTAAACATACCCAAAGAGGTGATGTCAGACATGTCTCTCAGAAGTATGGTAAATTCTACTATGTTCAGCTGCTAGGCCTTTCTGTGTTGGCTGCCTTAAATAATGGCATACAAGGGGCCACCTAAGATTGCACA
>JANHFP010009384.1:100418-113858 GCA_032468135.1 Calamaria suluensis
CAAGAAGGGAGCGGGTCATCCTAAACAGAGCAGAAGGCCTATTTTCTGCAGATGCGATGAGGGCCGTAACATGATTAAACTTTGCGGCCTCTATCGCCACTAAGTAGGTCCTAATATAAGCTCTTACTTGTGTTCAGTCGGATTCAGAGCGGCTCATCCTCCAGGTGCTCTCTACACGTCTTTTTTGGTGCTTCATCTGCCGCAGCTCCTCCTGATCACCTTTTCCTCCCCTTTCTTTGGACTAGATCACTGAATGTGAGAATGAGACATTTGGTGCAGGACCTTGAACACACGTCAATCCCTTTGGTTATCATTGAGATTCTAATTTAATATTTAAGGACAAACCTCAACATATATGAATATTTGCATAATATACCTACCTTGTGTTGTGTTACTAGCTGGATTTAAAGGATGCAATACATTATTATTATTTTTTTAAAAATCCCCAACATCTGCCATACATGCATGAACACAAGTGGCTTTTTCTACAAATGAGAAGGTCTTACTTGTCCACTGTCATTCCCTTCTGATAATGCAAGGGGATAAAAAAGAACCCCATTAACTCCAATTCCTGAAATGCACTGCAGTGCAATTGGAGCAATTTTCTTGGCCATTTATTGCCTTACTAAAAACCACTCATTGGAACAACCTTTCACACAACCTGCAATAAATATATTTATCACAAAATACTCTACCCCATCAACAACCTCCAGACCTGCACATATATTTCATTACCTATAAACTGATTGATGCCCTGGAACTATATCAGGCTTTTAAACAGTTCTCCCTCTCTTGCTTCTTTGGCTTAGAAGATAAAACAAAAAGAAGATTTAGGAGAAGGCAGAAACCAAAATGGCATGCATCACGGAAAACTAAAGTGGACAAGATGGGAATGAAAAGGAATATCTTCGGTAGATATAAAAATGTATCTATTCATTTAAGACAGCAATAATGTGAAATACTGATGAAAATATTTATTACTTTATTCTAAACAGATTAAATTAAATACTTCTATAGAAATCTTCTAAGTGCCTGCTTTGAAGTAGGTTGTATTGAGCTGAATAAAATTTATTCTTAATTAAATCTAGATAGGATTTTATACTAAAACATTATCTGTATGAAATTGTATTTAAGTAGAACCAACAGTCTCCCTATTTTTAAGTAGAGCCAACGGTCTGCCATTGAACTTCTGGTACAGAAGAAAGAATTCTGAACTCTGGATTTCATTTTATTTTTAAAAGAAGAACTGAGTGAAACTTCCATGCAAGAATCAAATATTGGCTACCCTAATTTCAGCAATATATTTTAATTGGATAATGAATTTGTGGTATCTTTCATTATACAGTTACTGGTTTACTGGTGTATAAAGTGTCTTCACATTTCTGGTCTAAATAATACTAATGAAATATTTTGTGAATTGAAACAGCTTTGTAGCATCTGTTATCAGAACAACCCAGTGGGAGAAAATCAGAGCCGGATTTTGATGCCCAGTAAATTAATTTCAAATGTGAGAGTAGTTTATATCCAAATATCCAAATATACAAAAACATCCCTTTTTGAAGATGTAACGCTTAAATGCAATATATCCAGCAAACATAGTGTAGAATCTAAAATATAGAAGATTATGTTATAATCATGACATTTAATGACGGAGATTAAAAAATGTCTAATCTTAAACTTTGGGATTAGAAAAAACATTTCTAATCCAGAAACATATTTGTCTGCTTGTTCTTTTTTAAAAAAACAAGGTGCTTTTTAGGAGTACTAAACTATTTTGTATGAATCAAACTTTATTACACTCAAGACAAGCATAAGCCATTTAGTTGCACTGGTTGCTTCTGTTCTGAGTATCAATATTACCCAGCTTTACATTACCTGTTATAGAACCATAATGCGTAGAGTAAACTCACTTTCATTCTCCAGTGTTGGTAAAAACATGTGGGACAAATTCAGGGTAAAATAAATTATCCCTGCATCAGTGTCCCTGCACTTGCACTTGAAACTGCACTTGAAACTAATCATCTCTCAGTATAGTTATTGCTTGAATGGAAGATTTACAGAGAATGTCACACATTTTGCCATGAATGCCACAGAATATTAGATGAACTGTATAAATATAGTGGCTTAATAAGACTGCCAACCTCTAATTTAGTGCTTTTCCAGAAGAAATAATTTTTTAGCATTGTTTTTCAATCCTTATTAGTAAACAGTTTGGAAAAAGTAGAGCTTACTTAGCAGGACAGCAGCTTTTAAAAAAAACAATGAAGTTAGTTTTAATTTTTATAAGACTAATTGTTGTATGTTTAATAGTTTTTGTGTGGTATGTCTGTTGGATATAGCACATTTTGATAGATTGTTAGAGGGAATGGCAGAACAACCCAAGAGATACTATGTTGTTATAGAATTGTGTTCATTGTTTAAGGCTCGCACATTAGTAGAGCTTGTCCTGGCTTATTTCTTAAATCACAGCACCAAACTTGCTCTCATAAAGCATGGTGCATATTTACTAACAGCTTCCTGCTACTTAAAAATAAATTTTGTTTTCATATAAGAAAAAACTAAATTTGGGGATGGGGTCTTTCCTTGGAAGTAAAAAGCTAATTATTTCTAGAAGAAGAGAGAGGAAAACAATTATATTTCCAGTGAAATTTTTTTCCAGCAGAATAGGAAAAATTGGATATCACATTCCGCTTGTAAAACAAACAAGGATATAAGAAGATACTATCAATCAGGGCACCAATGGCTCATTCTTCTTCACTTGAAAGAGTCCAGGCAAAACATAGACCTTCACTGTGTTTCCAGGCAAAAGGACTAGATTGCAAAAGCAATTGACTACAGCAAGCGCCTACATGTAGGGAATTAATTAATAAGCTCTAGTGGAAAGGCCTCAGGTGTCTATAAGCCAAAAAGTAAAAGATTGGCTAGAGACAGGCCTGAGTCAGCAGAAAATTACCTATTAGTTTGGTGAAATGTTGCAAAATCAAAAAGTTACATTTTACCAAAAAAAAAAAGTAACCCTCTAGTGACAGGATTATTTTTCATTAAACAATATACTCAAGGAATGTTTCACATTATATCAAAGTGTAGAGCTGAATTTCATGAACATTTAGCATTTAGTCAATTAAATGAGTGGAAACAGATGATAGCCAAAGAAGAGGACTGTGGTTTATGCTCCAATGGAATTTGCCAATTTTTTAAAAAGAAATGTAGAAATAATAATGATTATTTATCTATTTACTTTACAAGTTTGTCATCCAATCCAATCACTGAAGATTCTGAATAATAAAGCAAAAATGTAACAGAACGCACAATAAGAAAATATATCTTTTACATCCCATGCTTATCCAAGAACACCAAATTATGCCAAGAGCACAAAAACACCACATTATCTTTTTAACTGTTTTGTAAAACATGAGGGAGGAGACCAAATATACCTGCAAGGGAAGCCCATCCCAGAGCACTGAGACTACCATGGGAAAAGTAGAAATAAGAAACAGAACATCTTACCACAGAGACTATGACAAGTTACCCTAGGCACCTGCTTATTCAGTCTTTCATCCAATGTCCCAAGGATACTATGGAGGAATATAGCATCTCTTAGCCATCACCTCAGATTTCCAGCAGACAGGCATATCTCTTGGGTAAAGTAAAAAATCAGGTTAAATTATTGGGTATATGCCATTTCCTGCAGTTTCTATAAAAAGGTAAAGGTTTCCCTCGCACATATATGCTAGTCGTTTCCGACTCTAGGGGGCAGTGCTCATCTCTTTTTCAAAGCCAAAAAGCCAGTGCTGACTGAAGACATCTCCATGGTCATGTGGCCAGCATGACTAAATGCCAAAGGCGCATGGAATGCTGTTACCTTCCAACCAAAGGTGGTCCCTATTTTTTCTACTTGCATTTTATGTGCTTTCAAAACTGCTAGGCTGGCAGAAGCTGGGACAAGTAATGGGAGTTCATCCCATTACACAGCACTAGGGATTCGAACTGCTGAACTGCCGACCTTCCAATCGACAAGCTCAGCTGTCTTACCCGCTGAGCTACTGTGTCCCTTCTAAGACTGTTACATGGCTGCAAATTTGTATGCTATTAAAAGTACATCCAGGGACAGGGAAAGGAAGTTTTTCCGATGGGGGAGGGAAAAGGCCTTTATTGGACAAGCTTGAAAGTATCGTCCATTTCTGGATTGGAGGAGGGGAAAAAAAGATGGCTTTCCAAGGATTATACTGAACCAGAGGTTTAGATGATTGTAAATTTCATGACTGTTTGGTTTTGATATACAGTTTAAAATCACCATGATTGGAGCAGTTTATAAATTCAAGAATGGATAAATTAAATGTTGCATTGTAGAGGCAACTGGCAGCAACAGAGTTGGGGAAAAGGCGTGTGATAATATAATAATGAGAATGAGACACAGCTGAAATAGAAGAGGGGGAACAAATTAAGGACAAAGCATTTTTTACAAAGAGCCTGCCAAATAATATTTCTCTCCCAACTTTTAAATGCAGTGAATTTTTTGTGAAGCAAAAAATGAGAACAAGGGAGAGTAGTATAGTTTATTGTTATGACTGTAAGTGACTCCTGTTTCCATAACTGTATTGGACTGTTTTATGGGATATATCCCATTCTTCTTTTCTCTTGCTTTAGATTTGGGAATATCCATTTCCAAAAGTTCTGAACACTTCCCAAAAAGTCTACACTTTTGATGTGATCTGGAAAAGAACAGGCCAGACTATAAGATTATTTTCATATCTTAATTTTTCCCCTGAGGCAAAACTTGCATGTTTGAAATGTGTCAGGGAATTAATCCAACAATAAATTATTTTCTGCACCTGGCAGTTTCTGCCTTCTGGGGCTTCTCACTCTGTGGGGCATCCTTTCCACTAGCCAGTGGAAAGCAAATGCCCACCACATGTAGCCTTGTGCTTAAGATACACATCTCCTCTTCCCACCAAGTGTGTTTGTCTGCTGCATACCTTACCCTGTCCATAGCAAACTGTCTGCCTGTGCTGAACTGTCTATCAAAGTTTTCAAGAAAGCAGAAAAAAATAAAGAACAGGACCTAGTTTACTTATTTATTTTATTTATTTATTTTGTTGATTGCATATTAGGTAATATATATAAGCATGAATTGAATACAAAAAATGGATACAAATAAAGAAAAACATTAGGACAGGGACGGTAGGCACGCTGGTGCTCTTATGCACGCCCCTTACAGACCTCTTAGGAATGGGGTGAGGTCAACAGTAGACAGTCTTAGGTTAAAGTCTTGAGGGTTTTGGGATGAGGCCACGGAGTCAGGTAGTGCGTTCCAGGCATTGACCACTCTGTTGCTGAAGTTATATTTTCTGCAATCAAGTTTGGAGCAGTTCACTTTAGGTTTGTATCTACTGTGTGCTCTTGTATTGTTGTGGTTGAAGGTGAAGTAGTCCTTGACAGGTAGGGCATTGCGGCAGGTGATTTTATGAGCTATGCTTAGGTCGTACCGAAGGCGGAGTAGTTCTAAGTTTTCTAAGCCCAGAATTTCATTTTTCAAAATGAAAAAGTTGTATTTTCATTTGTGCGAAATGTTTGCGTTTGTACAACTTGATGTACTCGGGATGGGGGAGACCACTCATTTTTATTGAAGCTTTAAGAAGTCTGAAGATAAATTTGTTAGCTTCATCTTACAATAAAATATACCCTCCCCTATTTAGAAGGAAATGAAGGATTAGCACTGCCCCCTAAAGTCGGCAATGACTAGCAGAGTAAAATCTGCAGGGACTCCTTTACTTTTTCCTTTACCTACTTATTTACAAGGTCTCCAGCTGTTAATGTGAAAAATGTAGGGATATTCTGTACAACCGAAGACATAAAATAACAGAATTGGAAGGGAACTTGGAGGTCTTCTAGTCGAACCCCCTGCTCAAGCCTATTCCATTTCAGACAAATGGCTGTCCAGTCTCTTCTTAAAAGACCTCTGAAGGCAAGCCATTCCACTAGTTCATTTTTCTCACCCTTAGGAAATTTCTCTTCAGTTCTAGGTTGCTTCTCTCTGATTAGTTTCCATCCATTGTTTCTTGTCTTGCCTTCTGGTGCTTTGGAAAATAGGTTGACTCCCTCCTCTTTGTGGCACCCCTTCAAATGTAATAACACTGCTATCATGTCACCCCAAGTCCTTCTGTTCACTAGACTAGACATACCCAATTCCTGCAATCGTTCTTTCTTTTAGTCTCCAGCCCCCTAATCATCTTTGATGCTCTTCTCTGCACTCTTTCATTTTTTTATATTGTGGCAACCAGAACTGGATGCAGTTTTCCAGGTATATCTTACTAAGGCTTTATAAAGCAGTACTAATTCTTCACGTGATCTTGATTAATGATCATGTTAATGATCTGTTAATGCAACCTAGAATTGTTTTGGCTTTTTTGGCTGCTGCCGCACACTGTTGGTTCATAAATGATTGTCTACAACCAAGACTCCATGATTCCTCTCACAGTTATGGGTATTGGAGCCACGTTTCATGTAATCTGTACCTGTACATTTGGTTTTCCTTGCCTAAGTGTAAAACCTTACTTTTTCTTACTTACTACCTTACCTTTTGCTAATAGAAGCTCCCTGCATGTTCATTACATTATAGGCTAGGCTAGGCTAGGCTAGGCTAGGCTAGACTTGAATAGAATAGAACAGAACAGAACAGAACAGAACAGAACAGAACAGAACAGAATAGAATAGAATAGAATAGAATAACAGTGTTGGAAGTGACGTTTGGAGATCTTCTAGTCCAACCCCTTAGCCAGGCAGGAAACCCTACACCACTTCAGATAATAACAGATCTTCTGCAAGTTTTCCTGAAACTTCATTTTCCAGAGAGGAATATATGATGATCTGCCCTGAGTGATAGGGTCATTTTATTTTACCGCTTAGAAGTAATATAAGGAAGGGTGTGCATTTTCCAGTCTACTCTTTGAAACCAGGTCGCACAACATTTTTGACATCCAGATCCATGCATGGCCTTGATATGACAAATTGGGAACAAGTGGTCAAAATAATAGGCAGGAGCAGAGTGAGGAACCTGCCGGAGTAAGAAATAATGGATTTAATTGACATATGAGTGCAATTAAAATTAATTAAAGCAGTTAATATTGATATTTTCCATTCCCACTTCAGTTTAGTTTTCTATCTCATTTGCATATACTAAAATGGGTACAAAAGTAAATCTACTTTCTTTTCTACTTAGAGCAACAAAACTGAACAGTTGCAGGAACTGGGTATGTCTAGTTTAATGAAAAGAAGGACTAGGGGAGATATGATAGCAGTGTTCCAATATCTCAGGGGCTGCCCCAAAGAAGAAGGAGTCAGGCTGTTCTCCAAAGCACCAGAGGGCAGGACAAGGAGCAATGGGTGGAAACTAATCAAGGAGATAAGCAACTTAGAACTAAGGAGAAATTTCCTGACAGTTACAACAATTAATCAGTGGAACGACTTGCCTCCAGAAGTTGTGAATTAGCTCCAACACTGGAAGTTTTAAAGAAGATGTTGGATAACCATTTGTCTGAAGTGATGTAAGGTTTACTCCCTGGGCAGGGGGTAGGACTAGAAGACCACCAAGGTCCCTTCCAACTCCTATTCTATTCTATTCTATTCTATTCTATCCTATCCTATCCTATCCTATCCTATCCTATTCTAAAACAGACATCCTGGGTTTGAAACGCAAGCACTGAGCAATGGGGTGACCTCCCATTAGCTGCTCCAGATCCTGCCCATCTAACACTTCAAAAGCATGCAAATGCGAATAGATAAATAGGTATCATGTAGGTGGGAAGGCTACAGCATTTTGTTCATCTTCACATAGAATCATGCTGGCCACATGATTACAAAAGTGTTTTTGGACAAAGCTGGCTCCCTTGGCTAAGAAACAGAAAGACATCATCTCCTAGACTCAGGCACATGACTGGAGAGGGGAAACCTTCACCTTTAATAAGACCCAGTATTGTTCACAACTACTGAACTCCAAAATTAAAGAGAACTCCATGTTTTAAGTGCAATTCTCATTTTTAAAATTTATGTATGTACCAATAGAAGACAATATTTGTACCAGTCAACTCTGGAGCCCTCATGGAATGTATTCAGGGTTACCAGGCTGTGCTGTGGTATCTTTGATACTGTCTGAGTTTGGTTGTTTTCCCTGCATGATGACGTTACCTAGTTAGGTAATGAAATGTCTGCAGAAAAACAGTGAAGCTCAGAGAGCAAAAAGCCCCCCCCCCAGTTTACCTATGAAAATGAGTGCATTAAGGAAAACTGTATCAGTAAAGATATACATCAGGATGGAAATCACATTACATGATATTTTGTCCTAAAGATGCTTAATTTCAATAGTTGTCTTTAGCTATGAGAATAAACAGGAAAAGATTCAGTGGAGGAACTTTATACTGGGAGCTGCAATGTAACCTATATATAAAGTTTTTCCCTTTTATTTGTGGATTTTATTTTAGTTTATGTCCTTTGTTTTGCACTTCTCTCAAAAAGTGCCTCACTTGCAGATTATTTCCATTTAAAAATTGCTACATCTTTATACTGAACAATGTAGGTTTTAGTTTCAATTTCATGCCATAGATGTACCAGTAATTCTTTTATGTATAAAGAGTATAACTGGCTATAGTTGAGTACATAATGTAAATATATATGAGTTTTAACTGTTTTGTTACTACAGTATACCTGCTGGAATTTGACATACTGGATAATACATGTTTTCTGCAATTATCTGAATAATCAGGACATTAAATAGGGAATATCAGGACATTAAATAGGGGAAAAAAAGAAAAGGAGTATATCAAGAAAAATGCATATAAAAATGTGTATGATGTTTGTGTGTATGAGCAAACATAATAATATGGTGCATTTTGTATTCAGCACTTCCTGGGATGACTGCATAAATCCATAATATTCTGTGTGCTTATGAATGTTCCAAAGAAATCTTATATGTACCCTATGACTATCATTAAGTGTTGTACCTTATGATTCTTGATTAATGTATCTTTTCTTTTATCTACACTGAGAACATTTGCACCAAATATAAATTCCTTGTGTGTCCAATCACACTTGGCATATATATATATATGGTATATATATATATATATATAATATATTCTGTTCTGTTCTGTTCTGTCCTGTCCTGTCTTGTCCTGTCCTATTCTTATTCCATTCCATTCCATCCCATCCCAGTTCTGTTCTGTTCTGTTCTGTTCTATTCTGTCTTTATTCTATTCCATTCCATTCCATTCCATTCTAATTCTATTCTATTCTATTCTATATGCAACAAAAATGAAACAGGTTCTGCAGAACTCCATGCATTGATGTAAATGTCGAGTATTCTTCAGATTAAAACAACGGGAAAATTAATATGGCTCTCTGACTTCTCTAAGAAGACCAGCAAATGTTGATCTAAATATTTTATGAAATATGTGGCCATTCATTTCCCAGAGTCGAAATCCATCCGACATACTAGGCAATAAAATAAGGATTTACATGGATCTGGATTCCCAGAGATACGATGCCATGAGTCAGAATTTTCGTGAAGGGATTAATGGAAGAAAGGTGTTTTAGGATTCATATTGACATGAAAAAGTATGAGGGTTTTCTTCTTTTTAATCTACTTTTAAATATCATTTAATCCACACTCAATATAATTATCAGAATTACATGTGCAATCAAGGCATGGACAGGCGTTCATTGTAACGATACTGCAGTTACACTGCACTTTTAAGTTCATGGTGTTTTTTTTTTTCTTATGATGGAAAATCAGTTAAACCACTGTTTGCATCTGTGAAATCTATGAAAAACGTATTGCTTAATCTTGCGGACTTTGGCACTTGCTTTTTGTAAGGACACACTTAAAATAAGCAGAACAAAAAGATGCTCAGCCTTGTGAAAACCTGCTTTCTCCAACAGGGTCTAAGCAGTGGTGAAATCCAATTTTTTTTACTACTAGTTTACTCCGGAGGATGGTGGAGGACAGGAGGGCCTGGAGGAACGTTGTCCACGGGGTCGCAATGGGTCGGACATGACTTCGCAACTAACAACAACAACAAGTTTTGAGGGCATGCCTTGATGTTTCCATCAAGCGGCTTTCCATTATCGGCTCGAGTTGAAGTCCACAAGTCTTAAAGTTGCCAAGGTTGGAGATCCCCTGCTGTAGTCTGTGGCTCTTCTCACTGACTCCCACAGTCATTCACACATACCATGACATATTTTATTTTTTAAATTGGTCAATGTGGTCCTTTTCCCTCTAACAAAGTTGTGCAGCCCTTTCCTAAAAAGGTAAAGGTTTCCCTCACACATATGTGCTAGTCGTTTCCGACTCTAGGGGCCAGTGCTCATCTCCGTTTCAAAGCCGAAGAGCCAGCACTGTCCAAAGATGTCTCCGTGTTCATGTTGCTGGCATGACTAAATGCCAAAGGTGTTCGGAACGCTGTTACCTTCCCACCAAAGGTGATCCCTATTTTTTCTACTTGCATTTTTTATGTGCTTTCGAAACTTCTAGGTTGGCAGAAAATGGGACAAATAACGGGAGCTCACCCCATTACAAGGCACAAGGGATTCGAACCACTGAACTGCCAACCTTCCGATCGACAAACTCAGCTGCCTTACCCGCTGAGCCACCTTTAATAGCTGCCTTAATATGTCAGTGGCCATATTTAATGCCCACTGACCAAATTTGAGGACCCCTCATATAAAGTATTCTTTTTCTGCCTGGAACTCTTCTTGAATGAAGTCACTTATTGGCCGAAGGACAACTATGCTAATTATAGTCACTCCTTGGAATGTATTAAATAATTATATACCATTTCCTTTTTCTGAGTAATCAACCATGTTGATAATCCCCACAAAGAAAAATGAACCTGATCTACATGATGACTTGCTGTTTCACTCCAGATAAAACATCTTGATTCTTTACACTTCAGTGAATCCAAACTGTTAAAAAATGAGGCATGTTAATACCTACAGCATAAAATGCTTCTAGAAGTTGCAAAGCTTCCATTGCTGGAAAAAGACAAGAAACATTTGGGGAAATTTTTAGATCAGTGGTCACCAACTGGTGGTCCATGTACCACTGGTGGTCCATGAGAAAATTTTGGTGGTCTGCAGAAAAAATATTTGCATTATTATATTGCACTAAATACTATTTATCTTTTTAAGAAATTCCTATTAGTGGTCCGCGGGATTTAAAATTATGAATTTGGTGGTCCCTGAGGTCCAAAAGGTTGGTGACCCCTGGTTTAGATGATAACAATAAGAATTCCTGCTTGAGGGGCAGCTTCAGAACAGTAACATGAAATTAAGATAGTCGTTTTGTCTGTTTAGTTGAAAACCTCACCCCTTTTTACATCTGTCATATGTGTGTCAGATATTTTTTAAAAAGCAAGTGTTTGATTTTATGGTCACAACTACCATTCTGATTTCTTTAAATACCTCCTACCATGAGACAACACTCTCTGTTCATCCTGTTATGACTGAGCTGATTTTAACAATAGTAATAGCACTTAGACTTATATGCCGCTTCACAGTGCTTTACAGCCCTCTATAAGCAGTTAACATAAAGTCAGCATATTGCCTCCAACAATCTGGCTCCTCATTTTATCCACCTCGGAAGGATGGAAGGCTGAGTCAACCTTGAGCCTGGTGAGATTCAAACTGCCAAAGTGCAGTCAGCCGGCAATCAACAGAAGTAGCACTGTGGCTCAGTGATTTAGACATCACAATGCCCTTTGTGCCTTTAATTCCTGCTTTAAAACTGGACTTCTTCTTTGCAGGATCCATCTGTTCAATCAGAAGATAGAAAGTAAAACAGTATCCCAATGCATAAATTTAAGGATAAAAGATACTACCATCCTTATAGTGGTTGGTGCACAGACAGAGTGAGATGGTTGATGTGAGCATTTAATTGGAAGTACACAAATAATATTTCAGGATTTGTTGCTCACTTTGTAGGTACAATGGAAGGAACTTGCTTTCTAAAGACACAGGCAAGAAGAGGAGAGACTGACTTATCAGAGATGCTGGCAGGGGAGAAGATGATTTGCTGTCTGCTTTTCTAAAAATTAAGCTTCCTTTGTTCCCTCATCACCTTCACTACAGAATCAGATGGAACTATGGCAGCATTAATGAAAGTCTGGATTGTGAGGAAAATTTAAACAGAGTTAATAAGAGCCATCTCACTCAATCTGAATAAAACAAATTGACTTTTTCCCCCTTCAGGATGAGAGGAAATTTACTGAGGAAGTCTAGAGTTTAATTTTAGAAAGAATGATTCTGGGGGTTTGAGAAATGATTTTTTTTTTGGTGAAAACTAAGTGGAAGATATTTGGGACACTGAGACTTAAAATTTTAGTTCTGTCTCAAGCAAGTTACACCTCAGCCTGATATGTCTGTCTTTTATAACATGGCAGTTTTATTAAAGCAACAAATGAAGGAATCTAAAGCACCTCCAATTTAAACTCAGTATTTTACATTGGACAAATCACTTCTTTCCTTCTAATCTGACATTCTGTTATCTGTAGTGACTACACAACTGTCTTTCAAAGTTGATCAGCTGAGCAATGCTTTTAGCTTGCTGGTTCTTTCTCTCTTAGGCTAACAGGATAATTTATAATGGGAATTTCTGAGCAAGGTTGGAGAACATAAAATGGGTTCTCACTCAGGGGTTAGATTTGGTCTCTGAGTAGCTCTTGTCATCTATGTCTCAGACTTTGCATAAAAAGCATAGACATGTATAAAAGAGTCCAGTATTTTGGGGATGAAATCCACATTTGCAATATGAAATGTTACAGTTGCTCTTAAATGGGCAATTTGTACTCTTTTTTTTGTGATACAATTTTATTGGTTTTCTTGGGTAAAGGGTATAAGAAGGATATTAAATCAAATATTTTAACAACAACTTGATTTCTGAAATTATATGGTACTTACATAGTACATAACAAAGATAAATGTAAAATTTATATCATATTACAAAATTCTTAATGTTCTATTGATTGACAGCCAGCCTATCCTGCTCCTGCACCTAAAACAGAAAATTGAGAATCTTATCTTGTTTATTTTCCAGTTTTCTAGTTACCTCTTAAACATTTTACACAGCACATTTATATGTCATTATTTATCTTACGATCTTAGACTTCTTGGCGACATCGCCCCCGTATCTTCAGCTTTTGGGCTTCCTCTCTCCATCTCTCTCTTTGGGTTTGCCTTCTTCCCTTCTCCTCCCAAATGCCAGGTCTTCTTCCTCTAGTAGGAGTTTATGGTCATTGTAAAAATCTTCTGCTTCATTATTATTTATTAACTTATATTTTTTCTCCTCCCAGAATATTAAAAGACCTTCCGGCATCGACTTCCGCTTCCGGTTCCGCCGTGCTCGGTCGCAGCGAGACTTCGCTGCGCCGACCCGACGCTCCTGGGAGCCCC
>JANHFP010009384.1:148033-159123 GCA_032468135.1 Calamaria suluensis
CTGGCCGGCTATAAAGGCTCGGATGAGCTGCGTAAAGAATTCCTGGAAAGATACAAGAACTACTTTACAAAAATGTGGAAATATATGGCAAGAGGCTCACAATCTCTTAAGATGGTTATTGAATTCAAACAATAGGGGGAAGGTAGCCAGATCCGGAATCAAGAAAATAGAACCAAAAGAGAGAAGCCAGGATGAGGATGAGGACTATTACAGAACACTACAATCAGATGCCAGGAAATGGTACATACTAAACCTCATATTTTTTATACATATTTGGGCACTGATTTGGGGAAATAAACAGAGAGAATTAGAAGGCCTGAATTATATATATAATTCAAGTTTGGATATATACAGATATGCAGATATATAGTTGTATCCAAACTTGATTGCAGATATACGACTTCAGCAACAGAGTGGCCAATGCCTGGAATGCTCTACCTGACTCCATTGTTACATCCTCAAACCCCCACAGCTTTAGCTTTAAATTGTCTACCGTGGACCTCACCCCATTCCTAAGAGGTCCATAAAGTGGGCATGCATAAGTGCATGGCTACCATCCCTGTCCCTCATTTATTTGTACTCATTTCCTATGCTCATGTCCATGTTTATACTTATACTTTTTATCTTGTGAAAGTTTGACAAATAAATAAAATGAAATAAATAAAACAGATATCTGAAAAGGAGATATTTTATTTGTTAAATTGATTTTCCACCTACTTCAGTATGGGCTACCCTAGGCGGTTTATAACAATAAAAATAGAGAAATGAAAAGAAATGTAAACATAACAGTAGTAAAGTAATAGAATGATGAACAATGAACAAGAAAATAATATTGCCTTGTATGTGAAGAAAATAATTATTTTCCCAGAAACACAGGAATCAGAGCACAGAAATCCTATTGAAAATAGGTGGATAAGAATAAAACAAGAGCCAAACAAAGCCAATTCCCCTTATAGAAGTTTATTATAGACATCTTGGCAGGTAGATGTTATGAATGAAATATTTTTATAGCAGAGGACCAATCTTTTAAAGAGGCAATTCATGGTGAGAATGGTGGGACTGGAAGACAATTAAAATCTAAACTGAAGGTCAAAACACTAGCAAATTGAAATTCCTGCAAACACTACATTGACAAGTAAAAGTAAAGAAAAATTCAAAGATTTCTTTATTTACTTTGTAAAGTAAAAAAGGAAAACGAACTATCTGGAGCAATGTTAATATTAAGAAATCAACCTACATTTTTTATTTTAAATGTAATGGCAAATAAATGAAAATGTTCAACTTTATATGCTTAGGTTGAAGAATAGGTAATAGATCAATAGCATTCTGGGGATGTAAAAAGAACCTTGGAAGGAAGACTATAAGAAGGAGATAAGATTACGAAATCGAGCAATATTTGTGTGACTGAAAAAAATAGTGTTCCAAGTTATAACATATGATTTAAAAAAGCTGGATATTGAGAAAGGACAAGATAAAAAAGATGAACACCTCTGAATTATTGATTTGGATATACTTACCAAGTGTTCCAGTTGCAAGATTGCGAGAAGAGCTAATCCATTTGCCCTAAATCAAATAGACTGTTCTCTTATAATGATCAGCAGGCAGAAAACTGGCATGTTTTGGGCATGTTAATGTGAGCAGAGGATGGACAAGAAAAACATTATGTTTGGATGCTTAGTGAGGTTGAGGGAAGATGAACAAGGGGAAAGCAATTGATAAAATGGATGGATGGAATGAAAGATATCGCTGAAATGTCTTTCAAAGAGTCACAAGTTATTTCTAGGAATTGATCAAGATATTGAGCATTTGTCTCTTTTGTTACTAGAGTCATACTTGATTGCAGAGGCCTATCATTTGGGGAAGATCACAATCAGTACAACAGCCACATTTTTTTTTACTATTTTCCTATTTTCTCACAAAAAGAGAAGAGCTGCAGCAGAAGTCAAACCATGAACAACATTAATCTTTCAGAATGCATCAGAGCAATACATTTTATTGCTTACTTTGAGAACAAAGATACTAGTGTCTAGTATCTGATGAAACTATTTTGACCAGTACTACCATTTTTTTTAATTTCATTTTTTTCTACCATTCTCTCATTAATGCTAGGACCAGGATTCTTTCTTTCTCTCTCCCTCCCTCCCTCCCTCCCTCTCCCCCCCTCTCTCTTGGGATCAGCCAAGTGTTGATCCAGTAGTTGTGAAAGGAATTGACTAGCCAGTTTGTAATTTGAGCCTGACATCCTCAGCTATTCTCTCCCCCCCAAATTACATCCTGTGCTAAGTACATTGGGGTATGAGCACATTCTAGAAAGTTTCTAGAATTTTAATGAGCAGTATCCCAGGAAAAAATATATGAATCAGAAACACTATCTGTAATTCATAATGCTAATATACTGATACCTCTAGGTCCATGTTGGTTTATAGAAATGTCTTCTTCCTAAGTTGTGTAAGCTGTCTATTAATCAATTTATTTACAAACTCTAGGGAAGCTTTATTGGTACCATTATTGAAATATTCTTTCTCAGTACCCTACATTGTCATTAACTTGACAGGAGTCATTGAGAAAGAATAAATGAATTTAGCCTCCAGGGAGCTAAGATCCATGGAGTTAATCCTTTGAATAACAGAGTCCCAAGTCATTGCACGTTTTAAAAACAAACAGAATCAAACTTCTTTGCTGGATCTAAAAATAGACTGGGATAGCAGCACAAATGAAATAGGTTCATATCAATTTCTTTCCATTCAGTATCCTGTTATTTAGTAATTGAATATTTTAAGCCTCCTTTGCTGGAAATAGAAATGGTTTACCTTTTGAAAAAAACGTGGTAAAAGTGGCTAGAGAGAACCTGGATTAAAAAAAAATAGAAGATCTATGATCTGTAGGTTCTCACATCTCTAAGAAGCTGGAGAAACTAGAAAAAATGAAGCAAATTATTATTGGGTTTAATTCGTGTAACTAAGAATCTGTGCTATATTCTTGGTTTGGCTTGTGTGTCAAGGTAAGTTTCATTTTCTTTATGCCTTTGTGTAAGCTTATAACTGATCATTCAAATTCAGCTTTCATGCATGTCTCAGACTATATTGATGAAGATATATTTTAAAAATTTTTTTGGAATATTTCAGTCAGAGGAAAACCAGTGATTTCTTGTGATTTTTCTGGAGAATTTTATTTTATTTTACACTTTTCTTTTTTTAATGAATAGGCAAATTACTTTATAGCCATGATCTTAGTACTTCTTTGTTTTTACAGGAATGTCTGTATGTTAATATTTAAAGCTGAGAAGGGTGGTTTGACATGCTATTATTTATTTATAATCAAGTTATATTTTGCTTACCTCCTGTGAGATTAATTTATCTCCCAGACATATACGAAATTGCTTTTGGGTTTTTAATTCCTAGAAAGTAACAAAGAGTTTGAAAACCACATGTCTCTTGAAAATCCTGCTTTATTTATACATTTACATTCTTGCCAAACTTCCATAAGTCCTGGTGAGGTCCTTTCTATAAAAAAAAAAGATGGCAACAATAAGAACTACCAAAACAGAAGATGAGTCCAGGGTATAAAGACAAAGAGGAATTCTTTAAGATAATGTTTGTGATCTCTGTTAGCCTCAACTTTTCTATCATGGTGTTTTTGTTTTATTTTGTTTTATTGCATTTTTAGTGAAATTAGGAGTTTTAAAGGAGAACATGATATGGATAACATCTGTTCAATGAAACAATAAAAGTAATTATGACCTAATGGAATTGCTTTTTCAGTCTGGTCTACCTTGGATGACTCATATTCAAATTGTTCATCATGAGTACAACCCCTCCATGTTGTTGAATAGCTGTACACCAATTTACAGTTGTATCATATGATACTGGGTTTCAGGCAATGTGTCTTCATCATGCTCAAAAGATGTAGTATGACTGAAAAAAAATACAGCTAAAATATGTTAAAGAAAATAGCTTTGTAGTTCAAAGAATTGTGTAATTGGTATTTATATTTCTGCAAAATGTAGCTGAATTATATGATTCAATTTAATTTGAAATGTATGTCAGTACTACTGCAAACATCACTGGAAGCAGCAGACTATGTGTTTCCCATACAATTTCGTACCTGCTCCCAGATGGAACAGTCAGTCTCTGCATTAAACATGGGGGACGATAAAAGCCAGACTGGAAGCCACGTGTAAGATATTCAAGGTAACAAATGTGCTGCATGTATTCAAACTGTTCACAACATCAAATGTTGTGACATAATTCATGTGGATTTTCTGTTGCTGAGATGCCCTCTATTATCTCTGTGGATAAATATGTACTAATCCAGAGTTGTAATTTGTTGTACTGCTTGTAATTTTAGTTGAAATTGTACTGATCTAAAATGTTTTTCTTCTCACATTTGTTCTGATTTCTATGCTTTTAGCAGAGTGAAATTATCCAGAACCTATTCTCTAAGAAAAGTAGGGTTAAAAGTTTATCCTGCTTCAGTAACAGCTTTTACAAGCAATTAAGACCTTTGGTAGCACTGTGTATATATTCTATTTTCTATTCCTACTGTCACTGTCATTGCCTCCCTGGGAAAGCATGACAGATTATGTGCAATATTCTTTGTATACTGATGAGATCATTGAGGTTGCAAAGGTAACATATCTCAAGGATCCATAACTTTTTTATGTAAATGGAATAGATTTCTTAAATGCTTCTTAGATGTTATTAAACTGTGGCATAAAAGAAAATTCATTTAGATACAGTATATAGGTCATTAGGATCATGTGTGATTGAGAATTAAAACAAATAATTTGAAATAAACTGCTCAAAGACTTCCCAAAATATTCTTCTGCAATAGTTAATGAATAAACTATTTTGCTTGATCAATCTGGGCCAGCTATCAAGTATACTTTGAGCATTACAAACATGTTTAGAAAAATTAGAAGGGCAAGCATCAAAGCAGCATTCAGATGACTGTGGTTGATTTGTACATTCATATTTGCAGATCCAGTGATCCAGATTCAGCATCACTTTTGGATCATGCTTACCAGAACTGGGTGAAGTATTCAAAGTGTCACCTCATGCAATATTAGCACAAGTAAGAGTCTTACTATTCTCATGTTCTTGATGCTATCCCCCTTGTTGATGCAGTCTAGGACTGCACTGGCTTTTTTTGTGAGCTGCAGCATACTGCTAGCTCATACTTAAGCAGGGGTACACCAAAACACCTATATCCCTCTCACAGGTACTATTGTTGAGTCAGGTATTGCCTAGTCTGTATCTGTGCATTTAGTTTCTTCTGTCTAACTGTAGGACTTTATGTTTTCACCACTGAATGGCATCACGTTGGATAGGGCTCAGTATTCAAATCTGTCAAGATTCTTCTGAATCTTGAGTCTATCTTCCAAAGTGATTGTTTGGCAATTCCCCCCAGCTTAGTGTCATCTGTAAATTTAATGAACACCACTTCAATCCCCACTTTTTGGTCATTTATGAAGATGTTGAAGATATTGCAGAAACAACTATTACCGATCTACGTAACCAATAGTCTGGGAAAAGCGAGCCATTGTTTATTTTAAGGGATGGGTTTTAAACTATCAACAAAGCATAATTAGACAAACCCAATACAACAATGGATTTGTATTACTTATGGCCCTGGCCAGTGATTGTTTTCTCAAGTCGTTCATTCAGTGAACTCGTAATAAAAAGCCCTTGAACCCAGATTGCTGAAATATTAAATTGGAACTGTGGGGGTTTTTTGGGCTTCACTTTTTAATAATGGAAACAGCAACATGTCCCATTTATACCATCTTCAACAGAACTGGCAGTGAAGCTTGCTGTGATAATGAAGAGAAAGCCAGAATTGAATAGCTTCCTTTTTGTGCAGCCTGTTCCTCAATTCATAATAGATGAAAACTGTCTGTAGAAAGGATATATGGATTGATGTGTGCCATTTCACAACTGTGCATTTATAAATCTTTTGCTTTCCCTTTCTACATTACTTAGCACAGAAGTCCATATTTAAAATGATATATATGTTCTCACAACATAATATGACTTTCAAAGTATGCATTGATTACACTTTTTATGCTAAAATGTACATTTTAGAAATTCCCTTCAATGTATAGAAGAGCAAAACTATATTGAACATTTAAAGGAAGAAATCCAAAGATAATTGTGTTCTAGCTGCACATTGATCTGGGTAATACTGATTGCTTCAACACAGGCATTAAATGAAACCTTAAATCACAAGTGTAGACATTTACCATACATTACATCAATCTGATATTTTTCCTCCAAAAAACTCAAGATAATACACACGGTCCCTTTCCTATTTTGTTCCACAACAGCACCTACAAGGTACATTAGGCTGAAGAAAAGTCATCAGTCACCAAGTGGCCCAAAATGATCCAATCAGGTTTATAGCTAGTTTTACCTCATACCATTACTCTGGTAAAATATCTATTTTCTGCCGCATGAACGACAGGAGAAATTTAGGCTTAAAAAAAAAATCCGGTGAAAGAAGTTAAATGTCAAACCCTACTGCTTTATCCACCATTCACCCTGTTTCTGTTTTCAAACAAAAATTACAAGTGCTAGGAAATCTAATCACCAGTCACTCATGCTTTATTTTGTTTGCCACCGTGCCCCCTTTCAGCTAACTCTTCCACTCTCGGTCAGTGGGGGGTTTCTTATTTAATGACATCAAAGCATGAAAATACCAGGTGTGTACAAAGAGAATGTGAAAATATAGAACAGCAGGAAAGTCTGGTTTACACCCTGTTGTGAATTAATTAAATTGTACTGTGAATTAAGGATATATTTGACTTACTTGAGTCTAGGGTTTAAATCTGATTGCAGATGGATCATTCCATCCAATCATTTCAAGACTGAGGGTAACCTAAAATACCCAAATTAAAAATAATTAAAGATATATTCAAGAGCCTGAGCTCTATGTTATCAAAGGGTTCAGCTTTAAAAAAACAGCCTTCCTTCTGGGAAAGATTCTGAAATACTATACCATAGGGTCTTAATTCAGCTTGGTGGTTTCCACATCTATGGAACTACATCTATCAGGACACTGAGCAGCCCAATAATTACAACTTCAGTGATCTTGATTTTTGGATGCTAGGGTTTTAGTTCTGGTAATAAAAAGCCTTGTTCAGTTAGTTATTTGCCTTAATTTTCAATCAGTATTACTTTTTCCTCGATCTGATATTATGGTTACAGTTTTATATATACTGAGAAGACTCCAAATTATGTAGGTTTGTTAAAACAAAGGCTGTCTGACACATTTGGCGGGGAGCAACAAATGTTATATACATTAACTCATTTCTGAGAACTAAAAACTGAGACATGGTTCAAGTAGTGTGTGTGTATGTATCAGTGGTGGGTTTCATTTTTTTTTACTACCAGTTCTGTGGGTGTGGCTTGGTGGGTGTGGCATGGCTTGGTGGGTGTGGCTTGGTGGGCATGACATAGCTTGGTGGGTGTGGCTTGGTGGGCATGGCATAGCTTGGTGGGTGTGGCTTGGTGGGTGTGGCAGGGGAAGGATACTGTAAAATCTCCATTCACTCCCCAATCCAGGGGAAGGTTACTACATAATCCCCATTTCCTCCCGATCAGCTTGGGTCAGCAAATCTGGCTGACAAATTCTGGGAATTAAACTCCACAAATCTTAAATTTGTCAAATTTGGAGCCTTAAAGCATCTGATAAAACTAATCCTATGCAAGAGGGCTTGAATTTAGCTTTTGTTCCACAAAGCGAATCTCTCCCATATAATCTGATATAAACAAAGGCAGAGCCTGTAGGAAAAAAAAGACCATATTGGTGAGGTGGATAGTTGACCTAGGATTAATAGGAAGTGTGGACCCTAGGCATTTTTTTAAAAAAATCCTGACTGGATCGAGGATAATACAGAAGTAGTGTTGTCTTTGCATGGGGAAAGCAACAGTCAGTTTCCTCAAAGAAGCTGGCTTTCATTTATTCCCCCAGTTTCTATCAAACCGAGGATAAATACTCAAGTGATAACAAGACAAAGACATCAATGTAAGTTAAAAAAAAAAAGAACAAGAAGGCTTGCTTAGGAATATCCAAGCCCAGGATATCTCTCTCCATCCATTCATCCTCTCTGCAGTCGGCATGTGCTAAAATTCAGCTGTGTATTCAAGGAGGTTATAAGTATCTATTTTAACTCAGCCGACGGTATTGATTTTATTTATAATTCTCTGTGTGTGACTGTTGTCTTCTCTGTTTGCTTTATATTTGTCTTTCACCATAAGCTCCATTTTTTACATCTAAAACTTTGGCTTCATTGGCTTTAGAAAGGAACTCCTCCTTAAAAGATTGCATGGTTACATCTTTCCGGACTGGGACAAGACTTTTTAAATTCTGTAACTCTGTGGTTTGGTAGGAAAATCTTTTCATTTTCCTAGAACTGTCCTGGAGGGAGAAATCCTGGTAAGAAGACCCAAGAACTTCAAGTTTGGATATGAATCCAAATTGTTGGCAGCCTATCCAAATTTTTCTTTTGCCGGGAACCCCTGGGAAAAGGGGGACTGATAGGAAGGTTTTACGTTTTGATCCTCCTTGTCTTCAGCAGTGATGACAAAACCTATTTTTCTCCTTTAGCTTCCTTATGTCGGCTTTTTCCAGGGAAAAAGTCATTGAATTACTAGAAGTCATTGAATTACATTGAATTAGAGAGGCTAATTTGAACATGGAAGATTTCAGCCATCTGAAAGGCTTTCTGATTGCCACTGTGTTCACATGCAAACATATTTTTTTAATTTTTTTTAAAAAACCATTTATTTTAATGAAATAAGCAGCAAAGAATTAAATAGAAATATCTTCAAAAAATATCTCTCAGTCCCAACACGTCCTAATCTCCCCTACCCCCATATGTATATACATACAAGCACACCAGTTCTCCCTTGTGAAGAATAAACCAAATCATTTACCAACAGCACCAAGTAAATGATTGCAGGCTTGTCACTTGTGTAGGACAGAGTCATAACTCACATTCACCCTGCTCTTTCCTGAATTATAGTCACCTTCATGCCCCAGGCAGAGCTGCCATACTTTACCCTTGGTGTTGAGAGCTCCCAGTGTGGTTGGCTTTAAAGCAAGGTTGATAAACCTCCACCCTTGGTAATGACATGGAGAAAAATTGGCTCTCTAAAACACTGGCAGACTTAGTTTGCCGAAGCTTAGGAACTTCGATCAATCTCAGTAAGGAGATATTCCAAAGGGCCTTTTTGGCCCACTTCTTTCCTTCCACTGCACTTCAGACATACAATATTTTCTGGTTTTGTAGAACCTTCAGAGCTATTTTATTCCATCGCCTATCTGCAAATACCTCCTTATTAATCCTACACAACATAGATATGGGAGGAAAAAAATGAGCTCACTGCTATATCATGCAGACCATGAATCCCATCTTGCCAGAGATGTTATCTTTCCAGCTTGGTTCAGTTTGCGTGAACCAATTATTAAATTCTTCCTACTTTTTCTAGCCCCAGTAGACTGAAGTTGACCTCCACCAGGGAGCCAAGGCTGCTCATCTCCATACTCTTATTGACTCTACATCCAGGGTCCCCATTGGTACACATCCTGGTGTATGGATCAGGGACAGCACTAGGCAAGATCTTGGCAAGAGCCAGAATTGGAATCCACTAAGCCAGCCAAGCTAGAGAAAGAATAAAATTTATCTGAAGTTATATTGGGATAAATATAAGAGATAGAATAAGGTAAGAAGAAGAATGCAGGGAACAATGCAGATGCCTAATAAGGGGATGCAGCCAAGCTGGGGAGAGTTTCTAACTCTGGCTCCCACACTCTTTTCTCCAGCTGACCACTTCCGCTTCATAACTGAAGGAGGAGCAGAAGACTAACCCAAACCATTCCTACTGCCTTCCCCCAATTGTTTCTCTGCAAAGCCAGGAGAAAACTCATCTCACAATGGGCCTGTTTTCCATCCAATCCTGGGGACCAGATTCTTCCTTCCACATTCAACAGCTGTGAACATCCACCTCCCAAGATGACATTGTGCCAAACCAACCAAGAAGAAAACAAAGAATCCTTCCAAAGTAGGAATTGTCTTCCTACTCCCACCCTCATATATCCTCAATTTTGAGAAGTAGAGAAAAGGGAACATATTAGGAAAGCAGTTCTTGACTAATTAGATAACAATCCTGAATTTTTGTAGTTAGAACAGGGTAGCTCTAACCGATGTGGGCTGAAAAAATCTTCTTAGCCACTAGTTGATAGAACAGGGCTTCAGAAAATTCTATACCTTTGTTGTCACTTTAGAGGCATTTCAGATCCTTGCAGCTCAGAACAGAGGGCTGTTAACCAGTGGACATCTCTCACAGTTTTAGAACACACTAAAAAAGGCAAATATCCCCATCTTACCCATTCACAAAACGGCTGAAATACTAAGCACCAATTAATCAGAAAGCAATCCAGTGAAGTTGTTTTCTTCCATTCTCTCTAACTTCCTCGGATGATCGCTATCAATCCCCAAGGTGTCCTTAAACTCATCCTGTACATAGGGACTTGTATTCTGTAGTGGAACTGAACTCATGGGTCAGTAATGGAATTCAAATCCATCCATAGTTAACTCAAGCTTTCCTCAATTTAAGTGAAAAACATGGCATTGTTATTGCCATCATTAAACAGCTGAGAGCCAGACAGAATTACTAATAAATGCTTAGAATTCCTTTATTAGGATCCAATCTATTGGCCATCTGCTTTTTTCCTTGTACCCAAAACTATTTACAAAATTTGAAAGCCGCCAGTCCAATCCACTCTCAGTGGAAAATGAGCTCATTGCACAAAGTCTGTCACCTCTAGCTAAGCTGGCATGGGGTTTGAGAACTGTCTGCCTTTTAGTATCAGGAGCAGAATTATGTTGGATCGTTATGGGAGACAGAAGTGGAACTAGTATACCTATTGACCTTCACAAGACTGTTCTCTGGAGAAAAGTACTTGTTAAGAAGGAAATATATTTCACATGCTCGCCTTGTATCTTTCCTAGAATCAATCTCCGGCTTTGTTGTACAAAAGGCTTTGCTGAATGAAACTTTTCATCTATATTGTGATTCTTTCTTGCT
>JANHFP010009384.1:162586-175325 GCA_032468135.1 Calamaria suluensis
GGCAAGAGAATGCTCCGAAATTAGCTTGGGCAGAATGACGTGAGTGAGTGACATGCATGATGTCAACTTGGCCATGCACACCAAGCTACGCCCAAGCCACGCCCACAGAACCGGTGGCAAGAATTTTTAGATTTCACCCCTGGCATATTGGTTTTACATTTAGGAACTCCAACTCTCAATCTATTCAGGGTCTTCCAAGTAGCATCTGGGAGGTCAGATTCTTCAGCCATATCTTCCTTTAATGTGATTCCTTGCTTGATGGTCTCCCTCATCATCTTTTAATACAGTTTTGTTCTTGTGTACCCTAAATAATGTTTGTTCATGCCATAAAGCTATTCATAGACATGAGTTGGTGGGCTTGATGCATATGTCCATTCAGAGGATGTTGAGGATTATTCTCCTGCTTAGTTGTCTCAGCATCTGCTGCTACTTATCTCCTGATCTTGGGTGGGGCAATACAATGAGATATATTTTCTCAATTGGTGTTCGTTTGAGGCAACCAATCACTAAGCATACACCGCTCCATTGATGGCAATATCAACTTGTTTCATGTGTGCAGATGCATTCTCTGCTCCAAAGACACTCAAGGCCAAAGCTGATGTGCACAATGTAGATGGTTGAACTTACCATGTGTAATTTATCAATTTCATGTTTGCATTGTTCCTTGAGCTGTCTTTAGCCTTAGTGTTCAGGATATGCTGCTTAGATGAGAGTATCCTGACAAGTCTCACATCGAGATACTTCGGTGTTGGACAGTGCTGTAGTCAATTCCAGTATAAAAAAAACATTATACTGGAACAGTACTACACATGCATTTCCTCATTCTGCTTGTATTTTAAGAATGTGCACAATCTTTTTGCTTCTTACCTCTTTTCTGCACATGTAGGCTAGAGAGGTATGATAAAGGATGACATATAATTTCATTTCTTCCCTAGGTATTTTTTTTAAGTCAGGCATTATTCTATGATTTCCCCAATGCAGGAAGAGTTTTAGAGGGAAAAAACATGGCTAGTAAAAGACTGAATTTCTCCTATGTGCTGTAGATATTCTTCTTTCCCCTGGCCTTGCTCATTGGCAGCAAATATATCCCTGGGAATCCTGGACTTACTATCAAACATCAATCTTTCTGCCTGCCATCCAGTGAATTTCATAGTAGAACAAGGGGTTGAATTAAGTCCAATAGTGTACTGTTTACACTATACAAGCCAATATGAATGTCAGGAATAAAACTGGAAAATCTGAAATGCGCCATAAAGGGGGGAAACCCCTGCTTTACTGACATATACTTTAGTGCTTACAATCACTTATCCATAGAATTCATTTTACTTGCCAAATGTATAAGCCACTATTATACACCACATTTCCCCTCCATTGTCAACTTCAACTCATCCATTGAAGCATACAGGAGTGGCAATTAAATAAGGACTACCACATCTAACCTGCTGAAATGTAGCTACCAAATGGAAGCAAAGCAGTAAAGAAAACTAATCCACTTGCTGATATCTTGTCAAGCAGACTTGGCAAACCGAACAAAATGTTTTGTGGAAAACCAATCTTGAAGGAGGGGCCAATTTCACAAATCTGTTTCTCCACGACTACCAGATCAGTTTTGCTTCCATCCTGTCCTTTTTCCCTCACAGCAATACTTTTTACCAGAAAGGATCTATGATACGTAGGATAGATGATATATAGATATCATAGAGAGGGAGAAAGAGGAGGCAGGCAAAAACTGCATGCAACAAAATTTATTCTCCTCACTTCTTAGGTCAGCAGTGTTAGCTGGTGAAGCCTGACAGTTTAGAAGATACTGTAACTCTAATAGATTTGATCTCGCCTGGTATTTATGACTTACATGTACATCTGGGGTTTTAATATGGAAACTGTAGGTACAAATGTCTTCAATGGGCTTCCTATTGTATCTTAATTTCTTTCTTTTGAAATTATTTTAATTTAAATAGGTGAATGTGAGCTAACATACAAAGCAGTGCATCAACCACAAGCATAGATTTCTTTGCAAAGAGATTTATGGGACCCATATTGGTTGCAGAAGCATTCTGAAGAGATATAAAGAAAAGAAGCACCTGCAGTCTAATACTTTGCTTTGAGTTGTGCTTTGAGTTGTTCAGGAAAATAATACAAAAAATAATTTGGTGTGTTTGAGCATCTCTTGGCAGTTAGAGCCTTCCAAATTTGCCTTCTGGTAAAAGGATATTTTATCATTGGCCAAGCCTTTCATTCCATCCATTGTCAAAATTACTCCAAATAATACCCACTGGTCCTAATAATTGGGGGATTTCAACCTTACTGGAGGCTTGTTAAAGTTTCATGTTTGTGACAGTTACAACCCAAGCTTAATTAAAAAAGATGTTTTTCATATGTTGCCAACTAGTTATTCATTTTGCCTTGGCCATGACAGTTAAGGGGTTACAAAAACATTGTTGAGTTGTGAGCTTTGTGGAGTATTATCAACTGACATCTCAACTGTTACAACAAAGGCAGATTGGAGAGGAAGGAAAGGTGTGAACGTTACCATATTGCTATTTAATTTTGGTACCTTGTGACTGTTTTATAACAATTATAAAAGCTGATGATAAATCTCTCTGCCTGGCCTATAAAATGCTGGGCCAGAGATCAATTCTGCAGAGTTCAGGTCTTCTGGTTGCCCCTATGATAGTGAACATAAGCCTTCTCTCCCTTCTCCATTTGTTTATTGCCACCTTGAAGTAATAGAGTGAAAAGAAGTTGATGGAGCAACTTGATATGAACATATAGAGTTAGGCAACGGCTCAGTGCCACAGCTGATTATTTTAGAAAAGACACTTTGTATTGCAGACAATTTACATCACTCCCCTTCCTCTCATTGAATTTATGATCAAGCAATCTGTGTGTGTGTCTGTGGAGAGGAGGAATAATTTTCAATAAGCGCACCATGTGAGTATTATATTTGCTTTTTAATCCTGCTTGATACATCCATAGCTTATATTCTTTCTTTTAAGGGTCAGGATTTTCTTTTTTTTAAATTTCTGTCAAACCCAAATTGAGTTAAAGGACTACAGTGAAAATCAAATCTGTTGCAAGTTTTTTGGGGAGAGAATAATTTTATTGGATTTAGTTCACTAAGGCTACAATCCAGAACATGAATTAAGCACATTCCAGTTTTACTGAACTCTGTGAGATGAAAACAGTCGCTAGCGTTCTCCTGAACTGCAGTTTGATGACAATATCAGGCTGGACTGGATGTCTGTGCATATCTGTATGTACAACCTGTTGTAGATACATAGAAAGAATTCCACCATGCAAAACATTCTAGTGGTTAGGGGAAATGTTTCAAAACTCTAGATCGATGGAATCTGAATCTTTTTGGCCACTGTCTTACCTGACCAATATTGGTTTCTTGTTAAAAACACCAGTATAGGCATTTGGGAGACCTTTGGCAAGATGGCCATCCTTATTATAGTTATTGCTGAGTGGTACTAGTTTCTTTTTCATTTTTCCATCACTTTTTATGAGAATCTTGTGCTTTACATGACACCTAAAGCATCAAGTAAACTGACACCAAGGTCATAAACATGTGCAAACTCTCCTCTCCTCCCCTACCTTACCCTCCCCTTGTTCTTTATATGCACATTCTACTGTTCAAGGGAATTCTGAAACACTTTGTTTTTCCTCAAGGCTACTTTGATCTGGGGGATATCTGGTAGTTATCTGGAAAATAATCTTCTCAATTGGGAGCAGTTTGTGAGGTTCTAATTCCTTCTAATAAGTTCTGCTTTGCAATATGAAGTTTATTTAATAAGCATGTAACTGCTGTGGGTTACAGCTAAAACATTTTATTTTTGTATATTGAACTTCAGATATTTAATTTATCTTCTTTTTGCTACAACAATAAATAATCTGCTTTTTTTAACATACTTATATATGCACCAATATACATACACACTGGCTATTTCATGATATTAATGTAAAATCTTCCTTCTTTTGCTCCTCAAATTTAGCCAGTATCCATTCAGATATACAGTATATGGATAAGTGATGCAGCAGTTAAGCAAAATTATTTTAATTGGCATGTAGATTTAGAAAATTATGGAAAATTGCATAACTTCAAGTTGTCAGACTTCAATTGTTCATTCAGGCATCCAACCTAAGTTCTTATTTTTAGAAAAGATATTGACACCATTCTATGCATGTTTATTAATAAGTAATTTTCCCCAATTCAATGGGATATACTTTATATTTGTACTTAAGACTGAACCCAGGTCTTTCCCTCAGTACTTCAAAGGAGTTTAGCAAAGAACTTTTAGCATAGACTGTGGAGTCTATGCTTTGCATATAGAAGGTTCTAGGCTGCGCTTCAGTAATGAGAAGCTTCCATCTCTTTTCACTGCTGCTATTACCAGCCGGCTTCAAGCTGTTCATAAACACACTGCAACCATATATTTTATGAAAAAGTAAAACTGTTCTCTTGTCTGATGCCTGGGAATCTGTATTTCTCTGTGGTGTACAATCTAGGCTGCTCTGACCAGCCCATTCCTTCACAGTTAGCCATTATGAGACAATTAAGCATGAAGTACTGGTTTTCTTATTTTCATTTTTCAGCTTCATCTCCTTTTCTTTTCCAACATCATTATTATGGTTTGACACACAGCCTACCGGTTGTTTAGACTGTATTTGAGATTCTTGTCCACTTATCAAGTCTTTCCCCAGAATCTAGGATAGGAAAATGATGTTGTTTTGGGCATTGAAGGTGTAATTGCAGGATGTGAGCTTTTCCAAGTAAGCTGGCAATTGACTGATGGTGGTTTTCTCATCTTCATGTTCATTATTATTTGTACACAAAAATGTAGCAGTCACAATTGCCAGTTCTTTAACTGGTGTTGGCCTCCCTCCATATGTGTTGAATTCTTCCAGTACCCAAGGATATCATATATATCGGCATAATATATCAGTAGATCCAAGCATTGTTGCTTTATGCACCTGACAGATGGAAAAGTTGTCAATATGCAGATTTTCTAAGTGCTATTCAATAATGAACCCCCCCACAAAACAAAACAAAAAAGGATTGTCTTAACACTTTAAATGAAAATGAAATGGGTCAACAAATATATACATAAACAAACTAACTAACTAAAGACAGATGTATGATGGCTAAATATAAGAATAAAATTAGCATTATAAATTGGTTCCCAGATGAGAGACAAGAAGCTCTGAGTGTTACCTATTGTTTGTATCTTGCTTTAGAACTCTGACTGGCCACTGTAAGAGATAGGAAGTTTTGGTCCACTGCAACTAGACATTGATATATTATTTCCATTCATCACAATTATGCCATTCTCTGCACCTTTGTTTCAGTACCTGTAGTTTGATGAAGTTATAGAACTATATGCCACAAACACCTGAGGAGATATAAGTGGATTGTAATATCATTGTTGCCTCTTACTTGTGCATATTGCCAATAGACTTGCTTGGCTCAAGAATCGGTATATCCGTATAATAATGTACAATATTATTTGACTTGCAACTGCCCAATTAATATGGGGCATTTTCTAACATAAAGTTGTTAGACACCTTTTGTCTGTTTGGGATAATGGCTCAAGCTAGTGATAATATGAAAATTTGAAGACAGTAAAGGGAATTCATGGCCACAAGAAAACCTTGCCTTCAGATTTAAATTACATAGATTTTTCTCTATGTTGGGTACCTACTGAGAAAAGTTGATGCTTTGTTTAGGAGAAGCAGGAGAAACATTTTGAATTCTGAAACTGCTTGAGGATCATTTGGAACTGTATTTGCTGCTGTGTATAAACCTCTACAATTTGTTTAATAATGACTAATTTCTTTCGTAAAAGAAATTGACTTGAAAAGCTGCGGCAAATCCTCAGCACTGCTTGAGCAAAGAACATGAAATACTATTGTAATAGCATTGCCTTAGAAATTTCTTTTTAAAATGTAGTCTTCAAAACCATTTTACAAAATGTTTCCACCCTGGGGAGAATTGTACTGCATAGTTAAAATGTGGTAAAAATGAACACTGTAGCATTTCAGAATTCTAAAATTAATGTCTCTGTCCTAGTGTACCTTTCAAAACTTTAGGGATAAGTCAGTAAAATAACATCTAGTTACACTAATCAAACTACCATTATAACTAATAATCTGTTTCTTCTATTAGATGATATCACATATGATGTAAAATCATTTGATGTGTGAACTGAATGACAACTTGCTGTGACAGGATTCAAAGAACAAGAGTAGAATATAAATACATGTCAGATACTCAAGTTCCATTGAATTTAGAGTTATGAATAGATAACTCTATGATGGGATATTCTTGGACTGGAACAAGGGTTGGCAAATCTGCAAGTAAGAAATTCTGATCAGAAATAAAACAATAAAGGTGTGGAGAGGTTATTTTTCTGCTGTCAGTTTTTCAGTGGAAAAATGCAACTGAAAAAGTATGCAGAACTGAAAGACCTGCATTCATTATTCATAAGTGAGAGGCCTGACAGGAATCTGAAAATACTTTTTACTTATTTATTAATTCAATTTATATATGTATCAGCCCATCTTATGAATGCGTCTCTGGGCAGCTAATAACACATTAAAATAATTAAAAAATATTAACAATGAGGAAAAAGCTACAGTAGTCACCAAGAGAAAACCTAGACAAAATTATCAACAAAACAAAACAAAAAACCTTTCTCAATGGGCCATCTATATTTGTGGACCAATTTAATTGTAGCATTATGGCATTCTAGAGGGCAGGCGCTGTGACAGAAAAGTCATGTTTCCTAGTTGCCAATTAGATCACTTTATTTAACTGGGAGGACTTGAAGCATACCCTTCCTAGTGTTGGGCCTAGTGGAATGGGTGGAAACAGCTGCGGATAGGCAGTCCTGGGCTTCATAGGTGAATGGAAGGATTTTAAGCCACTTCTTGTCAAATACCTTTCTCAGCCTGGTAACCTTAACTAGATAGATTCCAAGTCAGCTGTAGATTTGAAGGAAAACATGTCAGGGGAAGATGTTTCAGAATATAGGAAGATAACATGTACTTGATGGGGGTGAGAATGTTAATATTTTTTCTGCCTAACATAACATTCTCTGTTCTGTCTTCCCAGCAATTGACAATTCTATGATTTAATTCCAATTCTTGGAATATGATTCTTTTTCTTAATTACATAACAATTAATTTGGGTTGGAGGCTAATATACTTTACTGATTCTCCAGGCTAACATACAGCTTTGGAATTTCCTTGTCAACCCTATTTATATTTTTAGGCCCTCCAAGGTCAATTAGTTGCTGAAGGAAGAATTAAAGGAACGATTGGAGATAAGACTTGTGGCATCATTTGAAAATTGCATTTTTATTGCTTGTCTAAAAACAAATGCTTCATTTATTGATTTTTCTTAGAGTTATATTCCACTTTACTTCTTGAGATCATGGTGACATCCCACGATAGTACATGGCTGAGTGCTAGTGACTATCCCCAAACTTGTATACATTTAGACAATTTCCTAAGCCTGTTATTTGTATTTTCGTGAAGTCTGCTGAATCAGCAAACCAGCTATAAAATACAATTTTTAAAACATACTGATGAAAATGTTGGAAAAAAATGAAATTTAAATAGCTGTATACATCTGTGGTCTGAGCTGGGTTGGCACAGTGATTATAATGCATTACCGCAGGCTACTTCTGTTGCCTGCCAGCTGCCTGAAATTTGGCAGTTTGATTCTCACCTTTCTGAGGTCGGTAAAATGAGGACCCAGATTGTTGGGGACTCTGTAAACCACTTAGAGAGGGCTATAAAGCACTGTGAAGCAGTATATAAGTCTAGATGCTATTTTGATTTCTATATCTATATCCTGGGTCTAAAATCTTTTTTTTTCTTGTCAGCAAATTCCCTCCAGTTCTTATCCATGATGTTTTATATGTTTCTACCAGCCTTACTACATTTTCCCAGTTGAAGAAATACTTTATTCAGAATTCTGCCTTCTGGTTTCTCTAGGGCTCATTCCTCTGGAATAGAGAGAGAATACACTCTATATTCTGAATATGCTAGCAGGAGTATGAGCACTGAAAGCAAAATACTGGATCATGAGGCTCAGCCAGGGAGGGGAAATGTATGTGAAAAGCAGAGAGTCAGCAAATGAAATTGTTTTTCTATATCCAGCATTGTTCTTTGATTGATTCATTTGTTGCATTTGTTTCATGTATTGCAATTCCAGGAAACATTTTGAATAAGTGAGAAAGGGATGGGGGTGGAGGAATAAGTGATGTGTTGGTTGCCATGGCAGTATATTCCATCTTTCTTTCCCATGTACACTGTCGCTGGTGTATACCTTACAGCCCTGGTTTAATTTTATACACTGGCTTTGTCTTTTCATTTCCATATGAATGGGAATTTTCAGGCATTGGTTGTTCCTAAAAAGTACAGTAATGAGCTTGCTGCTTTTAGCAGTTGGCCCCTACTCCTGATGTAATTGGTAGAACTATGTTGATGGTGGTGGTGGTGGGGGAAGTCTGTTTTTAAGAGATACAGCTTTTTTTTTCTTTTTCTGGATTCTTTCCAACTTCTGATTAGGATAAGTACAATGGCTGCTAAGGAGTGCAGAACAAGGGGTCGTAGCTAGTCGGTATCAAGAGAGAGATGCCTTTTTTCCTGACAAAGATTGGAAGACGGAGAGATATTGCTCATTGTTATACTTTGCATGACCTACTAAGATTGTATCACCAGCTAAAATTGATGCAGGCAGGAACAATTTTGAAACTGTGCAAATGCAGAGTAAAAGGTGGGAAAGCTATAAATGGGTAAAATCTGTCTGCTGCAGTTCCTATACCATTCCAAATTCTGAAGCATCAATTCATTCCATCTTGTTTCTACACCATTAGTTTGTGAATTCTGAGGTAAAAACAAGATCTGAACATTCATACATTTCTCCCAATGCACACATTAGAAAATTCATACATATATATTTCTCCCTATGCACGCTAGTTTGCAGGCACTTTTCTAACAGGTGCATTTTGAATGGATGTGCCTTAGTGTACTTTTGTACATTTGACAGAAATGCAAATACACCTGCCCAGATAAATATACTCAAAAAAAAAGCATAGAGTTACTTTAGTGTCCAGCTCAGCTCCTGATGAGTTCATAGAAAAAGCTATTTAATTTTCTTGGCATACATGGAAGTGTTTTGCTTTTTTCTATTTCTATTTTTTTCACTGTCTTGTCTATAAATGGATATTCTTAGAAAATTTTTCTTCTAAGTCCTGATCAGTCCCAACTCTATTTAAATTCCAGGCCCTAATGAGATGAATTTGAACTATGTTGTCTCTTGTAATAATGGTTAAAACATTTATACTATTTGTGCTATTAATGTATATTTTTGTATTTTTTAAAAAATTAGAGAACTGCACTATTAAATTTGGAGAAGTATGACAACTAAAGGATAATTATATTTCTGAAATGAAGATGATTCAAGATACACTGATAAGTGAATCAAAATAGTTCCTATCTTTTCTACAAATTCAAATTACAGATTTAATATAAAAATAGAAACCAAATTGATAATCATTTTCAATTTTATTCACAGAATTAAAGATATTTCTTTAGCAATGCAGTAACCACTTTTAATTTTAAAAATCCCCCTTGACATGCCAATATTGCTTCCAAAATAACTGTCCAAAGTTACATAAACTTTGCTCTAGAACTATGACCTAGCCATTCAGTAGCCATTTCTTCCCTTACAAAAAGGCATTTGCATAATCTTTGTGCATTTCTTTGTCTAATAAGATTTTAGTAAGTTAAATTACTTTCTACTTTACTTTATTGGTATATCCTTCTCTATCATGGTGCTGCCTTATGCAATGGTCTCCTCTAGGAGGTGTGGATGGTCCCAACCCTGTTGGCCTTCCAAAAAGTTATGATGACCTCATCCCCCCCCCCAAAAAAAATCCCCAGCTCTTATGTGGTTGTGTGTGATGTTGGCAATGAGATTTTTTATAATGCATTTTAAAAATCAACTTGATTTTTAGTTTAGCTGATTTGAATAATATAATTTATTATATTTTTATTTGCCACCCAAAGTTCCATTGCTTTGATGGGAAGCCACATCAACGTGCCTAACAAACAAATGTTTGTTATTGTTTGTCAACAATATCTAGCAAATGCTTTGGATCATCTTTGCTCAATGTGTGATAAGATCTCATTATACATTAAAGCAAATCTGTGCTTAATTACATTTTAATTGACTAGCTTATTATACTTAGGTCTTATGGAGGCAATATCACCATATTTACAAACAGTAATTATATGAATTTTGCATCTCTAAAAAAGAAAGGGTTTGCATTTGTTCTCTAAAGAACTATTTTCAATAATAGACTATTGAAAGTAAAGAGTAAATCATAGACAGTAGATTAGTTCATTATTGCCTTCTATCTTTCCTGTGAAGCATCTGGGAAATTATTCAGCTGGAAATGCCAAATCAGATGGACTCTTGGATTACCAAATTTCCTTTGAAGTGAATGCTTATGGACAATCTGAGACAGTGATCCTGGTAATTACTTGGTTAAGTACATGAATTGGTCCAGTTCATGGTGCTTCATTATGCACTGAGCTATTTCTCCAGCTCATAAAGTTAAAGATTCTGTATATGCGTAGTCAGCAGTCAGCAGCAGGCCAGCCTTCCAAAGCCAGCTGCTATCTTGCCATTTAACAGGAGTCGTCTCATGTTAACTCCTTAACCTCAATTACACTCTTCTTGATTGCAGTGAAATTATATGAACTATAAAAGCAGCTGCTTCACAAGCATGTAGGAAGATACTCTGAAATGTTAACATTTTGGTGTCAGTTGAATTCTCGTTGCCTATTGTGAACTGTGGCTGGTACGGTGACTCAGCGGTTAAGACAAGCTGGGCTTGTCAGCTGGAAAGGCAGGAGCCCAGGTTCAAGACATAAATGCCACATGATGGGTGAGTTCCTGTCTTGTCTCCAGCTCCTTCCAATCTAGCAGTTCAAAAGCAAATGGGAGTAGATAATAGGTACCACTTTGGTGAGAAGGTAACAGCATGATGTCATGCTGGCCACATAACCATGGAAATGTCTTTGGAAAACATCGGCTCAATGACCTTGAATCAGAAATGTGCACTATAGTCTGCAATGACTAGAAGAACTGTGAACAGTATACCTAGTATCCCAGCCATATATTTTTATGTGGGGTGACTATTTTCTTTGTTTGTTTTAATCATTTTTCAAATCCTTTGACAAAGTTCTTGTTGTGTCATATCCAGATCTAAATTCTTGCAAAGATGAAAGATATTAATTCTGTAAAAAAAAGTTAAAAAAGGCATTCTGAATGTCTCTATCCTAGTAAGTCTTTCTAAATAATCTCTGAGAACAGATGGAAGTACAGAACTAACTCCAGGGTGACCATCACTAGCTTGGAATGGTAATAGTGCTAAAGCTATAATTATTTGGCTCATAATGCAAGAATTCATACCCTTGAAATCCTTCCATCAGAGTCTTATCATATGTTTGCCTTAAAGTCCTGTTGACTGCCAGAGCTCCTGTTTCCTTTCTTTCAAAATTTTACCTGCAACAATACTAAATATGTACACTGCATGTTTCAAAACACCTTCCATCTAGGCTATTACTGAGTCATTTCCATCACTCTTGACAACCATATTAAATTCTTAGGCATTCTAAATTTTTCATTAACTATGGCACCAGAGACATTGCCACTGCCATCCCTCATTTTGGCTGCCAGATTACTACTGGAGGCAGCAGATGGTCTGATAGGACAGGACTCAGGTTATTACAAATAGATTGGGGAGATGCCGAGATGTTTCTGCCTGCCACTCCCACCGATGTCTTGAGGAGTCCAATTTTGAAATGGGATTGCTGTGTGGGGAGAATTCAATATGCCTCATAAAATTTCTCATGGCCTTTTGCACATCTCTAAATTGCTCTGATGCAACCCGACAGTAAAAGCAATCATACATACAGAGATGCCACCAGCAAATGTTCTGCTTTCCTGAGGGCATGTAGAAATTGCCTCCAGGCAGTTAGATAAATCCTCATAGTCACCCTTCCTTTCTTACCGCTGCCTCTTTGGGTCCTCTTGGGTGTTTCTCTTGGATGTTTAAAAGCTGAGCTAGCTATAATTATCCAACAGCTTTTGCAGATGCAATTATCCCTGTTCCCTTTATGAAATTAGCATGCTCCTAGGGTTTGAACAGTATGACTAAGACCTGTTCTACTGTGTTCAAATAACAGTGCTTCTAAAGCTCTTTTTTATTGTGACTCCCACTTGTAAACAAATATGTATCTATGTGTACCCTACAATCTTTGTAATACATTTTTTCTTAATGTATCAGTTTTTGATATTGGATTGTTGGGATGGTTCTTTGTTCAATACAGTACCATGATTGTAGGGTTCCTTGACCTTGCAGAGAGAGGCAAATGGCTACCTGAAGAACAGTAAAGTAGATGCTTAACTTAACTGAACAGGATGTGTGCAAGGGAGGAATGAATAGCAAATTACATAATTTATTGAACATTATGTTTAACATATTTTGTGGAGGGGTAGTCCTGAAGCTAGTCACAGATTTTATTTTCCTGGGCTCCAAAATCACTGCAGATGGGGACTGAAGCCAATAAATTAACAGACACTTACTTCTGGGGAGGAAAGCTATGGCAAATCTAGACAGCATTCTAAAAAGCAGAGACATCACCCTGCCAACAAAAG